>JANSTW010048469.1:0-12992 GCA_027564275.1 Diadocidia ferruginosa
AATGTAAAAAAATATTTCTGATCTAATGCCCATCATTGCTAGAGCAACACAAATATAAATCAGCATTTGTTAAAGAGCTTTAAGCAGTAAAAATATTTTTTTTTAAATAATTTAAAGATTTTAATCCGAAATGTATTGAAAGTTAAATGTTTAAAGAAAATTGAATCTCAATTTCATAAAAATGCAAAACATGTTAAAAGACCAATAAATACACACCAAATATTTTTATTTCAAAACAAATTTAAAGACAATTTTTAAATTTAACAATAAATAGTAAAAAATACTAATTTACATAATATAGGCTTTTATTTTAACTTTAAGCTTAAAATCTAAATGTAAACTTAGTCTTATAAAAATATCTTTTAAAGCTTAAAATAAAGTAATAACCAACAAAAAAATGAATTCCTAGCAAAAAATGTTCTAGATTAAAATTAGTGAATATATATAAGCACATATTAAACATGCTAAAGAAAAAAGATTTTCAATTCCATAAAAATCCATGCAACTTTTTTTTTTCGATTTAAAATTTAAACTAGATAATTTAATTTTTCACTGTAGTAAACAAACTTTTTACAATTAAAAAAAATTTTCGATGCAGTGTTAAAAACTTGCGGAATAATAATCGTATATCCTTGCTAGTTTATTTCTCCCCTTTGAATATTTAGAAATATCAAAAATTAGTGCTTTCTTGTTTCTTTATTAAATCTACTTAGATAAAGTTAAGCGCTTCCATTATCAGTCATAAACCCGAATACTATCATACCTCTTTCAAAAAATTTTAAACAATATTCCAAACATACAAGGTGATTTTTCCTTCATTAGTAAAAACTCTTTAACTTAATAAAAGTGATTTGTAGTAAAAATAAAAACAGTGCTTTTAAAAAACAAAGACTTCTTTCAATACTCAATTAAAATTTCAAAAAATTTAATGGAAACGCAAAAAGCAACAAAATAGATTTGTAAAATTACCTGAATTAAGACATATACAATGTATGATATTAGCCTCAAACCAAAATACATCTTAAGAATATAAATCTTCAAAGTAGATTTTCTTAAGTCGTTTCTTAATTAAAAATAACTGTAACAAAGACATATATATCAGATTTAACTATTTTTATGTTTTATTTTTTAAATCAATTTTGTACCGAATTTTTGACTTATCATAAAGAATATAACATTAAATTAAGTTTTCCAATATTTTCTTTTAAAAATCAATATTCATCTGTTTTCACTTGTATTGGACGAAAAGCCGGCTGACCCAATTGCTGCCATAGCTCCATCTCGATAAAAATTAACAAGCTGAGTTCCTATTAAATACTTGTCATTACGAATTTTCTGAGCTACATGCTTTAATTTTTGCCATTGCCAAAAAAAAAATGCAATCATTCCAACAGAAATTAACGTACAAGGATAAGTGTAACGTGTTAAAATTACTTTGTCCTCATGAGATAAGTCTAAAATATTTTTTAAAAGATAAAAATAATTATTTAAAATCATACCAAAGAAAAATAAAACGAGCTTCGAGCCAACGTACGGTAATGAAATTTGTAACGAAATAAAATTTATTAATGGCAAAACAAAGTTAATATACAAGTATTTAAGCTCAAAACCGCGAACTCCACCAGCATAAATCTAAAGTAACGCAATTTAAAAATATAAATTAAGACATAACCGTCTGTTTTTTTTAGTAAAATTTCTTAAGTAAATTTTATAAATTTCAATCTTTATTATTAGACTACAAAGTTTTAAAAAATAAATGAAAGCCACAAAAACTTGCATGTTCAAAAACCGCTTTCAACCACCATTCAGGTCCCATAAGTACCGAAGCACAAAATATTTTAAAATGTACTACACCCATGGCCCATTCTTTCCATGGAAAGAAAAGTGGTGTTTGATTAATGCTTACTCGTAATGGTCCAACCACCAAAAGCTGAAATAAGACTAATTTTATAAAACAATAAAAGCATCATTTTGAATAGTAAAAAATTTCGAAATCACCTGAAAGTAAAGTCCTAACATAAAAGGAATTACAATTAAAAGTGGTATAGCGCCAGCTATTAAGCGAAGTAACAACCATGCAGTTGACCGAAATACCTACATTAAAATATTATAAGCTATTATAATTTGTATGAAAAATTATTCTTACAGAATCATTACAAAAGCAAGTAATTACAAACCTTGCGGACATAAACCCATCCTTTTTGAAACCATTCATAAGATACTAACCAAACTTTACTCAACAACCAGCAAAAATAAAGTCCAGCTGCTACAGTGTATAAATCATGAATTTGATGGGAGTCGTTACCATTGCTACTCCCACTAGTAGGATTAACATTACCACCGTTAAAAGCACTAACCGAGATCAATGAGAATAGAAGACGTCCAATACTTACTAAATTTTTTATTAAATATAAAATATAGTTAAATAGCCAAAGTTAAAATTAAAATCTAATTAAACTTACCAGGAATTAAAAATAATAAAAAGGAAATTGCAACAGCTGTCACCGCCAAACAAAATAATAATGCAATGATACGTGCTACAAACATATTAGGGCGCTCATAGTCTTCAAAATCTGTCATGTCACGCATCATTAACAATGCTTGATGGCGTGCAGCTAAATGATTATCCTGACGCTGTTGCATAACTTGTTGTCGTGGTGCTGGCTGAGGTTGAGGCTCTGGTTCTTGAAGCACAACTTCAGGAATATCATTACGAATAATATCATTATCTTCAATAGCATCGTTATTTTGGCTTGAGTTACCGGACTCATTAATTAACTGCTGTTGATATGTATGTAATCGATGACGAATTGTACTAGACGATGAAGAACCCTCAAAGTTTTTTGCGTTTAGCTCTAAAACACTATCTGTGTTTTCATTATCGTAGTATTGTTCCTCAGTAGTATTGTCAAGATCTATTTCTTCTACAACTATAACACCTCTGTCATTTTCCCCATGTTCTCTGTGGTCAGGAATATTAATATCATCTTCGGCAGCGGCAGCATTAGCCGCTATATTTTCATTATCATCTTCATTGTTATGGCGAGCAGGTACATCATGATCTTCTTGATGATGGGGTAGTAAAAAACTATCTAGTTTTAACCACCCGCCTACAACACGACACCAAAGTCTAACTAGCTTTTTAAGAATAGAAAATGCTTTAGAATATTCTAACACTGTTGGCATCACAATCTAAAAAATTTATTTATGTCAATAATTAATTTAATTAATATAGTGTAAAGTAAGTCATGTACACTAAATATCCAATTATTTATAAAAAAAACCTGTAACAAAATTAATTCAAGCGATAGCTCTCCTAGAGGTGTATCCGCCGTAGCAGTAAAAGCGTAAGGTAATGTTTGCGTTGAAACCCACCGAATTAACCGTAAAGGGAAATATACAACAAGCAATATTATTGTAAAGAAGAGAGTCTAAATACAATTTAAAAAATAAAAAATATTTTAAATAAAAAATAATTACAGTCGAAGCAACAAGGCGTCTAAAATGGCGAGTAAGAGACTGCTGAATCATCTAAAATAATTAAATATTACTTTAAGATTTTTTTTGACATATAAGTTTTATTTTATAAGTAACAAAAATATATTATGATATTTGTGAGATGAAAAACCAAGAAAAATTTAATTAGAAAAACTTCCCTCAAGAACAGGGTTAAATTCTGGATCATTAAGATTGCGAATAAACCACAATACACCAGGACGAAGAAGTTCACGCAAAACTAAAATAAACGATGCCGAGTAAAATATGTAAATCATTCCTACTAGCCAATGCAAAAACATAGAACTCGAAGGATATGCACGAAATGTCTTTATTCTAGCATCTAAGGTTGCACCAGTTAATGGCTAAAAATTAACTTATGAATAAATAAGTAACAAATACTAATAAATAAACTCGTAAAAACAAAATTATCAAAAAAAAATGCTTTTTAAAATATCGAGAATTCAATAAAAATTCTTCAAAATCATACCAACGAGCAAACATCAAGCCACCATCCACAAATGATCGGAAAAATAGCAACTTCAAGAACAATAAGTAAAAACACTTTTAGCATAAGATATACCATTGCCGAAGTTGAATAAAGCCTAAAATTACTATTTTAAACTCTTAAAGATGTAATAGAAAGCATGCATACGCATTGATTCGAAAAACGCGTGCGATTTCGTGAACCACTCGACTAGTTGCAAAAATAGCCACATATCCAGCCATAATAGCAACTGGTAATTCAAAATATGGAATTTGATTTGAATATCCAAGCAATTCAAATAAACACATTCCGGCCTGCGCCGGCCAATGTACTAGAAAATTTACATCGTAATTTGCGGAATTATAACTTATTGAATGAGCTTTTTACATTAATTTAAAAACCTACAAAAGAGCACATTAAAAACAATGTTTAATGATATAGTCCAAAAAACATGTTCAATAAATGCAAAAGTTCCATCAAAGCCTAACAATCTTTGCCACGTGAAATCGTCGACAATTCTTTCTACGTCATTTGCACCAGCAACTTCACGATCCAAGTTTTCATTTGCATTTATTGCAACATTGACAGGAGCAGGTGCCACAGCAACATCTTCTAAGGCATCTGGTTGACCTAAAATTTTACAAAAATTCATTAAGAATAACATGTATAAAACGCAAGCTTTCGGTGCAAATAAAATAAAAAATCTAATTAATTTAGTCATAAAATATCACAAAAAAAAACCCTAAAAACAAATTAGTTTTATTAAAATTTAATTAACCTTCAAGGGCTACAGGTGCAACAATATCAGCATTGACACCTGGAAACAATTGATCTTCATTTACTTCATTAAGGTTATCTTGAATATTTTCCTGTAAAATTAGAAACAGTAAATTAAAAACAGTTCTTTTTCTAAAAAAAACATTTAAAAATTAACACTAACAAAATTTGGCAATCTTTGAAATTAGCCCCCCCCCCTCCAGTCCTTGGGCATCTTTATTATTTTGTTGTATTGTTTTATGAATCAGTTGCATATTTATTTTTGTGTAAAGAATATTTAAAGATATAAAAGAGAAAAGATTTTATGTATATTAAAGTATTATTAATATTTTATTTACGTCTAAAAGACGTTTGGTTAATTTATTTTTAAATTCATGAACTGGCATTCGTGACATATTATAAAGTAGTTAAAAATAAAAATTTCTTACTAAAAAAGATTAGTTTCAAATAATGCTATTGACTGTTGTTATACAAAACGTAATACGGGGCTTTTTGATATAAATATTAGAGTTTAGCCTTATTTTATTGGAAAGAGTTTTGCATTAGTGAGAGGCTTATAAACATGTACAAAAATGTTTTCAGAAAGTTACCTGTTGCACATCAGTATTGTTTACAACATTCGTATCTTCTTCTGAAACATTTCGTCCGGCATTAGCATTCTGGTCATCAGGTGGAACAAATACTGGCACAACTGGTTCCCGTCTGTTGACCCTTCCACGATTCCGTTGACTATTGACATCTATTATAAAAAAAAATACAGAAATAAATTTGCCTGTAATACTATTTTAAAAAAATAACTACCCGGTTCAGGTAAATGCATAAATCCTGGTGCTCCACCAATCATTATCTGTTCACGAAGCCAAACCAATGAAATAAAGGTGCATAAAAAGATTGTAACAATTACGCTACCCTTTACAATGTCAAGTGCTACATTTTCAGTAGAAAAAAGATGTAAAATTTTTATTGAAAAAAATGACGAAATAAGTCCTGAGAAAACCATACGATAAATTCGGCTTGCCATTAATGGTACAATACCCAACCAGCATGTTGTTACAATGCAATAAGTAAGAAAGAGTCGTAAGAATCGAATAGCAATTACAAAAACTCCTAAATTACATTAGTTAAAAAATATTCCACATTTTAGAAACGTTGCATTAAATTTCTATCCAAATATAGTAAAAAAAAACTGTAAGAAAAAACCTTTGACGAGGTCATAAAGTGGCAATCGTTCAGGCATGTCAGCTCTGTAAACTGGTCGAAATGAAAATTTGTGATTACACAACTCACAAACATCTTTTTTACTATACTTTAGCCACTGCATTAAACAGTCTTGATGAACAAACTTAATACTACCAGTGCATAAACACGGATGATATAGAGTATCTTCCCCAGCCAAACGACACACTCTACAAATATCTAAAAAATAATCTTTAATACTCCTACATAGCTTCTGAATTTATCATCTAAAATAACTAATATATACCCTGTTCATTATGTGGATCATCATCATCGTTTATACGTAAAATATTATTCATAATTCTATCTTTTAAACTCTCTGAAGTCAATGAGCCAGAATTTGGCTCCATTACCCTGAAAGTAGCAGCTTGTAAGTTACCAAAGTATGCTTAATATTAAAATAGCATTTGTAAAATGCAAAAAATCAAGTCTAAAAATTGATAAAATAAAATAGCGCAAATTTAAACAATATTTAAAAAAAATTTTAAACTGAACTCGGCTAATTACTTGTTGTTTTGAAATGAACCCACCAGTTTAAAACAACATCTCCAATTAACTTAAGAATACATTCAAAGGTTTTTTTACTCATTGAAAACAACAAAGTAAAAAAATTTGGCGGGTTTTTTTGCACTTTTTTGTTTTATCATTTTTTAACATAAGAAATCAAACTTTAGGTAAATGAACTTTGGGTCAGGTTGATCAGGAAAGTTGCGCATTTATATTTTTTAGTAATCATTCACTTTATTAAACCATTTTTTTGGTCTTATTGCGACCTGTATTTGACAAAATTTCAAAAAAACTTTTCATTTTTTTAAATTTAAATCCACAAAAAAATTTTATCTAAACTTTGAAATCTACTTTAAAATACATTTTTTTTATTGTTATTTTAGATTTCAAAAATATGAATTTTATTGTAATTGATAACCGCTGAAGCTTGACTCAAATTTTTAACGACGCATAAATATTTAAATCAATCTATTTAAAGTGACACACGTTAGCTATTATGCAATAAGTTTAAAACATTTAGCGCCTAAAGGAAAAAAAAGTTCCATACGAACTTTTGAAATATTAAATGAAAACTATACACATATTTTCAAATGTTATCTTATTTATTTAAAAAACATTCAAGCTTTATATGAACCTATAGATAATTATAATATGTACCTAATTTTCTACACCTTTTCGATAATAACAAATATTTTTAGATCTATTACGTTTCTAATTTTTAACAAAGCAAACTAATTATTTTAGCAACATATTCAAAACAATAAATTACTTATAATTTCTTTAAAGTAATGTGTAATGTGGTACAACAAAAAATCCTCTAAGCGGTGACTCTAGAGAATAGTACGTCATTCTGGAGCTCACTATGAAAAGTACTTTAGTTTCCAACTTATTAAAAAATTATAAACTTTAACCCCACATCAACAAAAAACGGTGGAGGCCAATACCAAATATAACTATTTGAAATCAGTTCTACACAAATGCAAAAAAGTTTGTTAAATCAACTGTTAGTTTACACATCTTTAAAAATAAATATTAGATGGATAGGACAATATTTTTCGTAAGAAAAAAAAAACAAATAATAGCTAATAATTTCATTCGATATAATTTCTTAATAAACAAACAATATTGTGAGCCATCAAATGACTCATAAGAGAAAATAATACTTCAAAAACATTTTGAAACTCTTGGAAGTAGGAAAGTACTTGGGCCACATTTAGAAAAGTTTCAGAAATTAATAGAACTATTAGGAACTAAATTTAAACACTTTAGTTCCGTTCAATATAAAATACAAAATATAGAAACTCCAATTGTGGCCTAAGAATAAAACGTAGAGTTAGAGAAAGAAAAGTACAAGAGAATTTAATACGACAAAATTGTAAAATGAGTTTCATAAGCTCCAAAAGATTTATTCGATTGTTAAAAAACACTTTTAGATTAATTAAACTGATTATCTCACTTTAAAAAAGGTACTTTTCTACGTCTCTTCTTCCTTAAAACAGGAGTAGAGAACCTTACTGGAAAGAAAAATCTGATCTATGTTAACTCATTTTATTTTGAACGTAAGAAAGTAAAAAATATCGTAAAAAAAAATTCCTTCACATAATAATATAAGGAAAAATTAGATATTCATAAATAATAATAGCAATGACAAAAGTGTCACTAAAAAAAGCTAGAAGTATAATTCACATCTATCAATCAACAAAACAACAAAATAAAACACCAAAAAATTCATCGCTAGTCCAATAGCTAATATTTCGTTGATTTACGCACAACCTGATACACTAGATAAAACAGACATTTTTTCTTTCAAGCATTCAATTTCAACGCCAAAACGTAAATCATCTCCCACAGAAGTGAGATAACGATTAACATTTAATTTTTTTTCAAGTTTACGCAAGTCAGAATACACTTCTGCATCTTGTAACCACTGATGCGCAATACATTCATCAATAGTAAGACGTTCCTCAATCTAAAAAGTTAATTAATTATTCTATAAAGACTAAGAAAAAAAACAACCTGAACACGCAATAAACTCTGGATAAGGTTAATCGCTCCAGCACTAATATCTTTCCATGGATCTGAAGGAAACATAAATGCGGCATTATGAATTTGATCAAAAATTTCTTCACCATCGTTGAAAGGAAAAGTACCGGAAAGAGTGACATAAATAATAACGCCAACAGACCACATATCCAAGCTCTTGTTATAACCTTTTTTTTTTAATACTTCCGGTGCCAAATACGCTGGGGTCCCAACAATTGTTTTCCGAAATTGTGCATCGCCAATAAAACGGGCATAGCCAAAGTCACACAATTTAGTTTGAGGGAAATTCGATTGAAAATCAGAAAGTAAAACGTTCTCAGGTTTAAGGTCGCAGTGGGCAATACCACGAGTATGCAAATAACGTAAAGCGCTAAGGATCTGCATTATAAGATATTTTGTGCATCGTTCGTTAAGTCGTCCAGTTGCCTAAAAATAAAGCAATGCAAATTAAATAATCACCAATATAATTAGAATTATTACCTGACTTAAAATCATTTCTAGCATATCTCCGTTCATTTTTTCCATAACTACAAAAATTTTATCTTTCGTTTCAAACATACTCTCAAGTCTTATTATGCCTTGATGGTTAACAGCTTGTAAAATTGCTACTTCACTTTTTAAAGTTTCAACACCAGCATTCGACTTCTTCGAAAAACGATCTTTTGCAATAACCTTAAAAAATATTACTCAAATAAATTTCTTTTTATAGAACTACATAGTTAAATCTTAAAAATTTTTTTTCTAAAAAATAACTTTACCTTCACAGCAACTTCCTTTCCCGTTTGACGATGAATCCCACTGTAAACTGTTCCGAATTGTCCAGATCCCAAAAGCTTATCACGACAAATCTAAAAATATGAATTAAAAAATCTCTCATGAAAAATTATTTTATAGGTATATCTCACTTGATATAATTGAGTAAATTGAAGAGCTGGCTCGGCATTTAATGGATCTGTTCTAAGAGTTGGAGGCTGTAAAGACTGTTGTAAAGCCTAAAAAAAATTTGGTAAAGTTACAAGTTAGAAAAAAAAAACTTAAAATCTTTTTTCTGTATTCAAAATACACTCTTCTGGATTAGTAAGTCAAACTTGTTATGATTTAAATAAATTAATTTAGTTTTTCAATAAACTTTTTACGGTGTATCAATTTTTAAATAGAAGAAAAAATATTTTCAAAAAAAATTCCAGGAGATTTACAGTCTAATCCAAAAATTACCCTAAAAGGACAAATACAACAACCAAGTTTTTCTTTAATTCGCGCCACATACGCTCAACGCGTCTTTCTTCCAAAAACACATTACAACGACGTTCACGCTCTAAATATGTTTCATTTGAAAGACGACGGCGTTTAAGACGTCCAGCAATACTGTCGCAATCTTCGGAATCAATCGATGAATTTGATATATTTAAGCTAGAACTATCGGTATTTTTTGATAATGAATGTAAAGACTGCAGGGATGCGTAAAATTTCCTTTTACGAAAGTTAAGATGTGTTTTCATTATTTTATTATCCAATAAACCAGTAAAGAAGTTTGTTTTATTTTCCATATCGGTGCTTGCTACAATGAAATTTTGCTGATTGATGCAAACGAGAATAAATCCTTCTACCCACTAGGTTAAAAGTTAACTATTAGGTTATTCAATAAGTCGTGCCTTACTTTTGTTCAACATTGGAAAGTAATTTTGATATAAAATAATAGAAAAAATTTTTGTTTTGAGGCAAGGTTTTGTGCTAAAAAGACTGTGCATCTAAATCATATTAGCATTCTTTATGATTTCAAAAAGTTTTTGAAATTCTATTATTTTAATCAAAGTTGTAGCTTTTCAAAGTTATACAAGAATACAACATGACTTTTACAGACAAATATTGTTTTTTGAGCAATGTAAATAAAAATAGACAGCATGAATATAAAATATAAATTTACAATATTCTCAATTAAATTTAGCCTTAAGAAATAGTTTCGGACAAAATTTTAAAATATGAAAAACAAATAAAATTGTCACTTCTTTGTTTGGTTTTTCAAAATTTTATAACTATATTAGAAAGGCATTTTTTCTCAAGTTGAAATTTTTTACAAGATATTTTATAAATCAATACTACAATTTTGATTAATTTACCTAAAAGATTAATGAAAGTGGATTTTGTTAACTAAAAATATATTCTTTGCCCAAAATGTCTAAATCTATTTTAGAGCTACTACTCTTAACTACAGCTTTAAATATAAGTAAGATTACATTGTTTTATTTAAACTCATTTCGAAATGATTAAAACATTTTAAATGGCTAATTTCAAAAATGTAGGAAAAATAAACAAATAAACAAATGAAATTAACTTGATTTAAATTAATGAAATAAAAACACATTTAAAAAGTACTTTTTGCGTAAATATATTTCTTATGATCATTCAAATGAATCTTCAAACCACCTACTACAACAAAAATAAAAAATTTGATATAATTAATAAAATCAAAGCAAAACATGTCTGAAATAATAAACATATGCAAATTGACGAAGAAATAATTGTTGAACAGATAATATTAAAAAGCGAATGTTACAGTAAAAAAGACAAAAAAATGTGTGAAGCATGTCGAGACGAATTCTTTTTAATTTATACTAATTCAAGCTTATAAAAAGTTTAAGCGGTGTAAATATTGAATACAGTATGTAGGGAAATAACTTAGGAATTACTTTTTAACATTTATTTTTGTATCTCCGTAGGCAAGCTAAGCGAAAAATTATAAAATATTGAATTTAAAAGAAGAGATAATAGTAAAGTTTATCTCCTGAAACTTTTCTTGATAATAATATTTTCTTTGCTATTTCGTATGGAAAGTATGAATAAAAAAATACCAAAAATAGATAAATTTCAATAAAAAATGAGTAATCTCAAAATCATTAACTGTTATAATATTAAAATATTCATTAAAAATTAATAAATTAAACACTTTTTTTAATTTTCATATTTTTTTAATAAGATATCTTTACGTGAATACTAATTTTACCTGAAACCAAGCTTGCCAACTTGTAGTACCGTACGGTCCTAGATGTTTTGGTAATTTTGTTGGAGGTGCTCCTCCGTATGATAGTGATTCGAGATTCTCTCCAACACAATATGTCACATTTGAAGTTGTCCGAATTTCAAAACAATGAGCTGGGTGACTAAAAAATTGCATTTTTTTAATTCTCTTTAGATTAAATGTGAAATGAAATCAAAAAAAGTTCTTAAACATTGTATAAAATAAATTAGGCTTTTTCACTTTTTAACACCTACTTTGCATCTATCGTAGATCCATTGTAAAGTATTAATGCTACGATTTCAGCTAGCTGAATCTGTTTATATACTCTGCATAGATTTACACCTACAAATTATTTGGATTTGTTATGCAAAATTGTTTAATTATTTTATATTTATTACCATCATTGTATTCATTGTACATACTAATTGCACTATTTGCTAAAATCCAATAATGACGCAGTCTACGGCGTTCTTCTTCAGAGTTTTGCTGTATTGTAAAATGTATCATCCAGCCCTCACATAATGGTCCTTGTCGACCAACTCGACTTGATGCTGAGCCTAACAAAACAGCTTTTTCTATTTTTCAAAGATAAATTAATTAAAAAAAGCAGCAAATAAAAATACTATAAGAAACATATAAAATGGATCTTTTCTTTATTAAAGAATAATTTTTTGCTAACTAGCAATTTAAAAAAAATAAAAATTTTGTATATCACATAAATTACTATCAAGTATTATTAAATTATTTGTTTACGCCATAAGATGTGACAAAAATAAAGCAAAATAAACATAGTACAAATAAGATATAAAAATATAATCCATTGTTATATTTTTTATAAACAACTTATTTTCGATTTTTTGACTGCATTTATTACTATATTCATGTAATAAAATTTAAATATTTCATAATTAAATATTAATCTACATGTCAAACACATTAGATTTGTCATAATAAATTTTCCAGGACAAAAGTTTATGTTTTACACCAATTAATTACCTGGTAATCTCGCCAACGGGATTAACATCAAGTCATTGTTACTATATGTTTTCATATTTTCGGCTATTGCTTCATTTCCATCTAGCTTATTCAAATTTTGCTGTATAGCTTGTGCAGAAGATGACGCTCCAGGATTAGTGCTGTCTTGTATTGTACTTGAATCAACAAATGACATTTGATCAAAACTGGGGGTTATTGCATTTTCAGCAGTAATTTGACAATTAGGAGGAAGCTGAATGGCACATTTTTTGTGAACGTTTACCTAAAATTTTATTTTATGTTATTAATAAAATTAAATTTAAAAAAATGTTCAAATCAAACATCATTATAGGTGGAAAAATGTTTATTTCTTTAAAATTCTGAAAAAGACGACATATAAATATATATTCTATTTTTTAAATATTTTAATAGGGCTTTATTTTACTTTGTAATTAT
>JANSTW010048480.1:0-12990 GCA_027564275.1 Diadocidia ferruginosa
TAAAGACTTATTTTATGTTATTATATAAGTATCTAATTTTTGAATAAAGTTAACTAATAGAGAATATTTTGGTTTGTCAGTTTTTAAATTTTAAAATATAGTAAAAGCAGCATCCCAGTTATACTGGGTGCTCTCCGACCGATTTTTAGTATTAAAAAAACAAAAAAATCAAAAAACATTTCTTCTACCTTTTTTCTATTTCATTTATCAATGCCAATAAAAAAAATTAAACATTTCATCATTAGTATTATTAATTCCTAAGTAAGTTAAAATGATAAAACGAACCATATTATAAATCAAACTTTGTCTCTGTAGGAATTAGTTCCACCCTAAAACCCCTCTACTAAAAGGTTAGCCAAGTTTTACACTATTTTATTTTACCTTTCTTGATCCACAAATATTTGATATTAGTCGACATAGTAAAATAAAAAAAAAACTCAACATATTAAAATATAATATTACATTTTAATTATGTGCAATTCATATTATTTTATAATGAGGTAATTGTTTTTTAAATTTAAAACTATATAAGAAATGCTTTTCGTACTTTCAACAAGAATAACAAAATCTTTATTTATGAATAATAATAATTATTAATCATTATGTATATGTAAATCAAAAATAAATTCTAAATTTTATATTTTTTTATTTATTTCATTTTTTTAAAACAATTTTGTTTTTATAGATTTTATATCTTTATAGTATATAAATAGTTTCAATTCTTAATTTATAAAATGTATATAGAGAGATTTTTAAATTCATAGTTTTACACGTTTTTTATTATATAAAAATGTTTGTTTTATTTAAATACAATTTGCATTCAACTTCGAAAATTTATGTATATTATTTAAAACAATTTTTATAAAAATTGTAATTTACAATTTGGATTCATTATTTTTTTTACAAATGCAACTTCGTTAATATTTTTTTTATTGTATAAAATATAATAACATAAATATATTATATACCTATGCACATATCAGTGGGTCCCTGAAAAAAAGATTGTAACGTCCAAAAGTTGGTTTGACAGAAAATCGATTTAAAGTTTTTGTTTTTCATAAGCCGCTTTACATTTTTTATTAATAAAATCGTTATAATTTCGTCAATTTAAATAATATAAAAATGAATTTTACGCAGTATATGTAGTTTTGTACAGGGAATTCAAATCTAGGAATAACTAAAAAGTATGGTAAGTGTACTTACAATCATTTTCTAGGGACCCACTGATATATTGTATAATGTATACGACTATTTTTTATTCTCAAGCAACAGTTTTTATTAGACATTTAATTTTTAAATATATTTATTATAAAAAAGGCGATAAATTTTTAGATATCGTAAAAAACATATATATAAATCGTTAAAAATGTGTATAAATAGTATACAATATGTTATAAAAATGTAGACATTGATAATTGTGAAACATTTTACAATTATTTTATTTTATTTAATGTTGTAAAAAAATATATGAATTTTCGTCAAGTTGAAACAAACCCAAAAATGATAAATTTAGTTTTAACATTTAATCTCTGAATGTGAAAATAATATCAAAGAAAAATAAAACACCATTGACGATGGCCAACGAACCCTTAGCCATTGCCATTTTTCTTTCGTCAGTGTCAAACTTTATAACTTGATCTTCACGTTCTTGGATAATAAAAACACCAGCTGCAATAAAGATAGCACAACCAACAATACTGAAGAAAATATCAATACGTTTGTTGACTGGGGTGCTTAGAAGGTATCCTTAAAAAAATCAGTAAATAACATTAAATAGTTAAAAAAAATTGTTTTAAATATCTTACCTGTGAATAAACCAAGTAGAATAATAGTGTATCCAACAAAAGCTCCATTAGCTAATAGAACTGTATGTTGACGACTTTCACCCATACTCTTGTAATGCAAAACAAGACAGGAAATGGTAATAAGCTAAAAGAAAAAACAATCAAGTTAAACAAAATATAAACGACATTTTATTAACCCGTTTTTGAACGCACAAAAACTGTTCGATAGATTTTCGTGAAAATTTGCAATTTGGTTCATTTTGAGTCTATCAAGAAATTATGAAAATTTGAAAGTTTTCCAATAAACATTTTCCGAGAAAATGTATGTTGCGAAAACGCAACTGAAGCCTAAAGCGATTTTTTTTAATGTTTATATCTTTTATAATTAATACCCATTTCTTGAAGGATAATTATATAAAAATGATTTTAAATATTTTGGTTGTGATACTCGTTTGAAATTTTTAACTAGAATGGTAAAATTTAGCAATGATAAGGCGTATAAGAAGTAGTACTAGATTGGCCATTTGACATACTCTGCGAAAACCAAGTGGTAAAGTGACATAGCGGGGGTAGCGATAGATTGGTATCCACAAGTTAATCGCACACCATGAACCCAAAGCTGAGGAGCGTCTTCTATTGAAATTGACAAAAAATAGGGTGCGATGGCAAACATTTGTAGATTCTATATATTCCTGCGGCTAGGAATAAAGAACAAGGTTGTGACTATCAAATCCATCATCATTTTAAATCATATTGCTGCCAGTATACTGACTACATTATCAGAAATAAAGTTATCAATATTACTAGAATACAAGTAATTTCATAAATATTTTCGTTTTCACTTATTCCACTAAATTTACCTTGAAGCAAAACAATTACAACCGTCTATTCCTAATTATCAAACCAGTCTTAACTGCATTTAGCAATTTGTGGATGGGTAAAAATTTTGACATAATCTGAAAAAATATATCGTTTCCAGCTGCAATTGCGTTTTCGAAACATTAAAATTTATAGCGCAATTATACTAATTTAACATATAAATATTTGTTTATTTTTTGTTTGTGTCGACAGTTGTATCTATTCTTATTAAAAATAATTTAATTTTGTGTATCAAATAATACGTTTTGCGTAATTTATAATAAAAACAAAATAAACTTCCAAATTTTTGCTTGCACTTGAATTTTCAGAATTACCAAAATTTATAAAATAAAATCGAAAAACCACTGAATTTAGTTATATAAAGAATGAATCAAATTACTCAAAAAAAATCAGTAGAAACCAAACAGACGTTTATAATCCAAAATATGTAATATAAATATTATAATAATATGTACGAAAGTTTTGATGAGATTATTAATAATATTATAAAATTACATTTAGGGTCAAAGAAATCCTTAAAAACGAATAATTCTGGAACTTTTTATTTTAAAATTGAAAATTTTTAAGAAATAGGCCGAACTTAAAAGATGTTGGACGGATTTGAAGTAGCTTAAAAAAAATTAAATTAAATTAAAATTAGAGAAAGCTTATGAGCAAAATATAAATAATGGTGACTTGAGTTCAGATGTGTCATATCGAGATGTAGACGAAAAAGTATTTATTTTGAGAAACAGTTTCGAAATAGTAGATAGCTACCAAATAAAAGAAGGTGGTTTTAATATAATAACTTTTTTGTTCGACCACTCTAAAAATCTACATATGTAGAGTGTACACAATACAGACAGCTATAAAAAATTTGCTGTTCATCATACGAAATTCGATTATTGTGGCACTGATCGTATAATGATGTGTGCGCAGCATTTTTGGTAACTACAACTGACAACAAATTTTGCTGCACACATTACATCATTCGCCTTGTTCGTTTTGTTTGATATGACTCTGCACCATCAACATCATTTTCGTCACCAACTACAACATCAGCTCGATCACAATTTACGAATAATTCAACATTACCAAAAGGAAGAGCCAGTAGAAAAAGGGAGTACCAAACTCTGTCTTTGAAAGAAGAATAGGTCCTTAGAAATACTGAAAGAAAGTATTTTTATTCAAAGAAAGCAGCTTAACAATCAAATACAATCATTAAGCAAAAAAATTATATTATTCGAGAATCATTAAACACATAAAAAAAAATTATTATTTTTATGTTCCATTATAAATATAATAATATTTTACACTTTGGCCTTGAATAATAAATTTGTATTGTTCGTTTTTTGCCGGCAAAATGTATGTGTCAAGGAATAACGTAATTTAACCAGTTTTCTTTTCAGAGAATCAAATACCTCGCAACAGCTTAATATCGTATATATTTTATAAGTTTTTGTTGTGTTAAATAATAAGAGATTTCACAGCCGGCCTTTTATTATTACATCATATTAAAAAAAATACAAATATATAAACATAAGAAGAGTTAATCTTTTGAAATTCAAATATGAATGATATTCTAGCAAAAAAAAAAATGAAAACTTGTTAAGAAAAATTACTTTTATAACCACTTAAGTAACAAAAAAAAAACAAATATATATACCATTTTATCACAATATTATAAAGTATATATAGGTATTTATTTCAATTAATTAAAATATGCAATAGTTGTTGTATTTTAACAAAAAGTTTTTTTTTAACTGATAGAACTTGAAATCGTTAAAAATTACACAAAACATTGAATTGAAATCGCTATACTTTGGGGGAAAGGGTAAAAAGTTAATGTGTACCATATATTTATAAAAACCAAAAAACTAAAAACCTATAGCCTTAGCAGTGACGTATTATGGTCTTCGGGAGCTCTATAATATGCAACGATGTTCAACGCCACCTTGCGGGTTTCGCTCTAGCGCCATTCTCGATATGTCACTAAGTGGTTTTCGCAGAGTATATAATCCAATTCCACTTTTTACGCCTTATCATCGCTTAAATTTTCTCAACACCAGTATCACTTTACAGATTCTCGTTTGATAATATGGCTGAACCGAAATTTGTTAAAATCGTCCCAGAAATTTGTTACCGAAAACTTGTAGGCGTGTATTTATATAGTTGGTCATTTTCCAAGTTTCACAACCATGTAACAAAACGGAGAGACAATTTGTTTTAAATATTATAATTTTTTAGTGTTTTAAGATCTGTGGCGACCGCAAAATACTCCAGTTTGATCGAGAGTCTGTCATGAACAATAATTGACATTTTTTTTAATCGTGATTTTGTAAGGTTATTTTCCGTTATTTTGCACAGGTCACCTTTTTTCGTAAATTTTAATAGGCCTTCCGCAAACATAGATGAATTATTACTAGGCTTCCACACTTGACTGACAATATAGGTTCTTACACTTCCACAATTTTTTCCAAGTTTGCTTTCAACAGCTCACCAGGTATATTATCGGCGTTAGGTGCCTTGTCATTTTTTAATTGTTTAATTGCAGACTTGATTTCTGAGCGTCTGTGCACAGCTTTCGAAACCACTTTCTTACCAGCCGGAAAATCTACTGGACTTTGTGCAACCTCTTTGAAAGGCTTGTTTACCAGCTCTTAAAAGTATTCTGAACATCTTTCAATTTGTTGCTCTACCATCGTTATAAGATTGCCATCAGTAGTTTTGAGCGGACGGTCTGCTAATATTATCCTGTTTATTTCTTTGTCAGCCGATACGCTTCTCGGACATTGTTGCTAATTGCAGCGTTTGCGTTTGATCAGCAATGTCCTGAAGGCACCTTCTTTTATTTGAGAGCTTGCTTAAAGTTATACCTAATATTAACATTTAATTAGTTTTATTATAAAATTAAAATACATATAATTGTCCAATGTCCATCCTCTGTATAAATTAAAATAAGTAATATTAAAAAGAAATGGTAATAACTAATAATTAATTAATGCCATTAATACCTCGGAAATTGTTTATAGTGTTTTTTTATGTGTATAAAAAAATTACAAAATATAAATACCACATACCGAATCATATTATTAATCAATTCTAATATAACACGTAAATTACGTCATCATCAAGTTTCACTAGTTTCGGTTGTATGCTAATTATTATTATTATTGCAAAAATTATAGTAATTCATCAAAACGCACACGCACAAATTAGCTTAATATGTGTTTAGATAAGAACATAATTTTGAACCCATAAAATGCTCGTTGATCAAAAATAAAGAACCTACTTTTCATAAACAAAATAATTAAAAAAAGGTTTAATTTACGTAATATAAAATACAAAAAATAAAAATTTCGTTACATATTTTTTTTTATCGAGAAGAATATACGAGAGCAAATGTATATCATTGCGATTATTGAGTTAACCCATTTCCGCCGGCTGGTGCATTTTTGCACCAGTACTTTGAGAATTTTTTTTTCGCTACAACGTAAATGATATATTCCAATTTTTTTTACTATGTTAGATATAACCGTTATATACACACATTATTTTTAGTTTGATTAAATTCGATCAAATTTGAATATTTTATGGTTAAATCTTAAAAACATGTCTGTTTTTTCAAATTTTTTATTTTTTTTAATGTGAATTATTATAGTAAATATTGGAAAAAAATTATTCGCCACAATTTTATTTAAATTTTTAAGTTAAATTTGAAGTAACAAATATATTGTTTATATTTTATAAAAATTTGGGTCTCTCACATGTACGTTTTGTATATGATTTACAACCAGTGGTGAAAAAATTCGCCAGGTCCAGTAGCATGTTTCCGTAGAGTTAAAAATTTAATTCTTTTTTATTCTTCATTTAAGAGGTAAAAATAATCATCCTATAAAATTTTATCAATTTCTGTTCACAAATTAGCAAGCCTTCGGAAATCGGTTAATTTAAATTTATTATTCAACAAAGACTCAATAGGAATTATAAGTATATTTTCGCGGTTAATGTGTATATTAATTCTTTAGTATTAAGATCAATATAAATAATGTTTCTTCTTGTGCGATTTACTTATACATTGCCGGCAATAATGAAATAACTTTATTTTATATTATAACCGCATCAATGTCACTTCTATTTATAGTACACAAAAGTAATAATAAATTCCACATTTTTTGAGTGAGCAAAATATAAAACATACATTTTTTTCATTGAAATATAAAAGCTGTTTTTTATCATATTATATTGTTAATTTCAATTATAAATTATCTCGCGATTCGCGGAATAAATGGTAAATAATGTGAAATGGCATTATATAAAAGATTAATAAGCAAGTTATGAATTATAATGCATACGTAGTGACATCATCTCTAAATAAAATAATAAAAAAGCATGCTAGTCAAAAATGATCGATTTTCTTTAGCATTTTATAATTTGGATTTTGTTATAGACATCTACTAAACATACTAAAAATATATCGAATAACTCGTTCTTTACAAATCTTTAGAAATAATCGGTAAATAAATTTAAGGGTTTTTTAAAGATGTAACACTTATTGGTCATTTATTGCAACAAAATATTTTTACACCAATCATAAAATATAATACTAAAAAAAATTATTATCATAAATGCCACTTAATCAAAATAAATAATACAATAATAATTTGCCACTACACCCATAAGGGTCTTGCGCTAAACCCTTATCACTGTTTAATCTGATTACTTGGTTCTTTCATTACAAACCGTTTTTGATATGCAATGTTGTCAGCATGTCGCACCGGAATATTGTTGTATAGCAAATAGCAATCAGTGAGTAGGTTTTTACACTGTATGAGGAACCCTATCAGTTAATATCATATAAGCGGACAACGGCATTAAGTGTCTTCCGGACCACTGCAATCGCTTTATAATAAACACCTGCGATTGAATATTGATAACCCATATGTGAAAATTTGTTCGACCTACCAAGTCTCGAACTCAAAACCTCTTGATTAACCTGTTCCTAAATTTCAAATCGGTTAACATTCACGGTCGAAAAAAGTAAATATTTTATTAATAGTTATATTTTGTTAAAGGCATTTTTGAGAAATTGACCCTCTACCCCAACGCTTGTCCGATAATTCAAGTTTTAAAAATAAAAACAATTATTTCTTTTCTAATGAATAGTTACATATTGTACCGTTTTTTATTTGTATTTATGGCTAAAGACTATTTTAGCGCAACGGCAGAATTGAAGCCTCTATGAACAATACAAACTTTTGTGTTCTAGAGTTAAAGATCATTTGGTTTATTCCTACTCATTATAACAAAAATTTATTAATCATATAAATCGCGTAAATTATAAAATTATATTTATTTTTTAAATTATTAAAATTCCTAAATAATGAACACACTGAGTGTAGTTCTGTTGCTACTTTAATTTGTAACAATTTTTTTTTATTTTGTTAAAAAATAATATTTTATAGAATATTTTCAAAAGCTATTTTGATATCATTTATATTTCTTCTTTCCTCTAACAAAAATATTCAAATCCAAAATTTGAAGGAAAAAAAACTAAGTTTAATTTAATGATATTTTTTTGTATTATATTTTAAAGTTTAAACATAAAAACCTTGATTTTGGTAATGAATATATTTTTTACAATTTTATTGTTATAAATATAAAGTGAGTAATTTATTATAGTAATGACTTTCATAAATTATTTATAAAGATTTACGCAAAATGAATAACGATTTCCCATAACTATTTAAAATTAAACACACAAACGTGATGTTATGAACATACTATAAACGAGCTTGATAATATACTTAATAATCTGGTAAGTTATATGCATAGGAAATTGGTTTATATTTAAATTATATTAAATTATAATTTAATTATTACTCTGCCGTGATGATATTAGTATGTATATAACAATATTATTATTCATACAAAAAATTTAAGATTGTATATTTAATGTACATACAACGGCATCTGATATATGGTTATATTCACTGAAATCTGATATTGTAACAATAAACGCATGTATAGCTCTTCAGCATTTTACAATGTTGGCCTTGACCACAAATCTGAATAAATTTACCGATATTACTGCATTCAGAACAGATGCATAGTTTTTCAATTTTGTCTAAGCCAGACAGCAGTTGGTATACAAAAACAAATAATTTTTTTTTACCACATATGAGATACAGCCAAATATAAATGATGTTTCGACAAAATGGGCAAAGGTTATTCAATATGTCGGTGTGCTAATGTCGTAGCGCTAATGACGCGGCGCGCTCATAAAAATAAAACGTTTTAAAGTGTTTTGAAGTGTTTATTAAAATAAAAACTTTAAGGGAAAATTAATTCTTATCGACCGTGTTTTTATGAAAACTTGAAAACATTTATCGGATAATGCCGTCAATGAGAGATTATATTATAATAAAATGTGACACCGGAATAGTTCCTTAGCCTAATAAAATATGTATTATAACAATAAATAATAATGTCTTAAAAAAAATATTATAGCTTTTAAAATGGTGAATTATGAATTAATCATAAAAGAAAATTAGTTTTATATTTTTGACAAGCAACGTATGAAAGTCATCGGGCTGACCCAGAAAATTAAGTAGACGTTTTATTCTCTTTCTAAAAAATGCTGGTTTTTGATTGCAGCTACTGAGTACTGAAAACGTGCAGAGCCGGAAGAGCTAAAAAAGTTGATTGTCTTAACTGATTGTAAATTTAAGTGATATCTAGACATCGTAATGCGTTTGCAACACCAACTTTTATCCAAATTTGCAAATCGTTCTTCTATTTATTTATTTTTGTCAGCAATATAATCAATATATCCGTATCAGAGCACTTGAAACATACATTAGCATCAAATTTCGAGGTACAAACTTGTATAATTTTCATATTTGTAAGAGGTATGAATAAACATTCTCAATGCTCTATATCACAGTATCACTTTCAACAGTATATCTATAGCAATAATAAAAATACACGGTTTTATTACGGTAATAAGAAGCTAACCCAGACTTTTTTCAATCTTGAATTAAAAATCTTAACAAGAGCTTCCTTGAACTTTATATTCTTTATTTCCTGGTCTGCTATTCCTCAATAATGTGATAATTCGGGTTTTTACTTGTGTCGTCTCTCTATCTATTCAAATACATTGACCCATTTGTTTAACGACAAAGTGTAAATATATATTACCTTCTAAGTTCATTTTGGTTTATATAAGTTTTTATTTTAATTAATTATTAAGTGTAAAAGGTTTAAAGATAATAAAAGCAGCATCCCAGTTGTGCTGATTTCTGGGGCTCTCTACAGTGTATTAGTATATATGTGATATTATGAGTCATTATCTCATTTCCGCGTTACGCGTCATAAACACAATATATATTTTTTTAATTTGTAGTTTTTTACGCGAGATTAGATGTTATACAAAATAACGAAATTATTAAAAACTTGATATGAGTATAAAGTAAAATTTGCATCTATATATTGTGTTTTAGTTGAATTTAAACTGATGTCCTCATTAAATTATTTATTCTTTTAACTAAAAGCTCTTTACATGATTACTAATAAACTTTAATTTAAATATTGTAAAATCAGTTATTGTGGATTTCAGGGGCCATACGATTGTAGTTTACTCTTTATTGTCCTAAATATAAAATATTGTATAAACGACACAAATAGAATGTATTCTTATTAACAATCGTTCCAAAAGAAATCCCTTACATCGGAATTATACATGATAAAATTATAGCTATAAATATTAAGAAGTGTTTAAGAATTATGTTTATACTTTATAAAATATTCAACTAAACATGTTTATTAAATTTTATCGAACAATAAAATTTGTTTGTATATAAAAAAAATATTAGAACACACATCATACATTGTACAATGTATATTTAATAATAGTTACAAACCATCTGTTATTTTACACATATTATAGTTATTTATATAGAAAAAAATAATTTTATTACTTTTTTAATTTATGGCGTAGTTTTTTTCTGTATTTTATATTATTGTATATACAACACTGCCGAATTATTTCCAGTTTTTTTGTTTATTCATAAGGAAGAACAAAAATTACGTCATAGTAAAATCTTAGTATATTTTTTATCCGGCTATTCGCATCACATATATTTTATTAGATGACATCACTTTTATATCTATTTATAAACATTCTAACATATTATAAAATATTGCGAAGTCAAAGCCTTCTTAGATAATGGCTATATGGAAGCAAATATTTTTAATTAAACAAAAATTCAATCTATGAACTTAAAATAACAATTAATAATAATATATTACTATATTTGTTGACATTAATTTAAATGAGTCAGTCGCATATTGCAAAAAAAAAACAATTTTAATCTATTCAAATTAAATAATATTAAAATTTATAATTACCAATTCAAAACATTTTCCAAATGATAATCGACTGATAGCCATTTTCTCAAAATTTAATTTTTTTGTTAAATATTAAAATAACTACACAAAATCACTGCTCTGAATATCAAAATATCGAAATGTATAGAAAATTCTGAAACGTTTTACACGACCGCTTTCTCAAGACTAACTTCGACAAAATGTAAAGACTTTTTAAACCCCACACTACAACCAAACAAAAATATACAAATGAATTCATATAAACAAAATTGAGCGCGCATATAAGTATCTATAACTCTGCCTTTGTAAGAATAGGGTAGAGCAGTATTTGTTATTTTCGTACTCATGTGTTCCACATACCACAATTCTTTAATATTTTTCGCATCATGATTCAAACTATACAATTTTATTTAAATCGAACAATATAGCAAGTGTAACGGTTATTTTACCGACTCAATATTGATTCCAATAGACCATGGTTTTGCTCGTTTAATTTCTAGGCAAACTTGTAAAGTAAAACATGTAAAAAATAAAAAAACAATTTTATTGCAAAAAGCATGCAGCGCTTCGGAATTTGTAGTTTGTATACTGAAAAACATTAAACGAATTATTGAGGTTTTATATTATATTGTCTAAATAATCAATGGAGACAATATTCATTCAGGAAATACACAAAATACACAATACACAAAATAACGTCGATTCTCTGAAAAATATTGTCTCCATTGATTATTCAGACAATATAATATAAAAACTTAATAATTAAATAAACGACGAACTAATTCTATACATGTTTTGTTAGAATTCAAAATCACCAAGATAATTAAACGAATTATAAACTACATCTTTGGTCTATTTGATGTGATCTGGGTCAAATTTTAACATAACTTACAAAGTCATTAGGATTTTTTTGACATATAAGACGTTTTTTTTTATTTTAAATTTACCAAAAAGTCACTTTATGACTATCGATCCTGTGAGCTGTTTAAGTTAGCTTTCCAAATTTTCGACAGTTTTTTGACTAAATTTCTCATTATCATAAAGACAATTTTCTCATTAGCATGTTATATGGTGCATATGCATATAATATAGTTATAACCGTTATTTTATTTACAATTATTGTTAATTGTAATAATTTAGAAGAAAAATTAAAATATAAATAAAATTTGATCAAAAAAGACTTTTTCAGCTTATTAATACTCAACTTTTCTTAATTTTATAATAAAATATAATCTCTACGCATAGACTTTAATTGTCGAGCGTAGACAATACAAATTGGTGTAGACAATGTAGGCTATTATAGTGTAAATAATATACCGGCTTCAAATATTTTTTTTATCAAATTCAAGTTCATATTTACTTCTTGTTTATATTTTAGAATCGTCGATGATAACAATTAACTATATTTCTATGGTGTTTTATTGCGTATAATATTGTAAATTGTAATGTATTTATAAGAAAAATGCATAAAAAAACGTGTTTTTACATTTTCTGTATTGTTTTTTAAATCTATTTACATTGTCTACATTGGAATTGGCTACATAATGCGTATTTAAAATTTGACTGTACGTTCCATAAGAATTTTTAATAAAGTTTCGTATAAAACTATTTAAGATTTTATATTTTTAAAATGTTTTGCATTTTTTGTACACCTTTTTTACTTTATTTTCGATATGCAAATTAAATTTTAATTTATTGTCAAAAATATTTCCAAGGTCCTTCATAGAATTCTTAATCATTGACAGAATTCGTTATCAATTTATTATTTATAACTTACTAGCTGGTACCCGGCGTGCGTTGCTACGCTCAGGAATAAAATACTCGTTGTTTATAATTGTGGGGGTTCTAAAAAAGATAAAAAATAGTTCAGATTTCTGGCGAATCATCACATTCCGTAATAATTTAAACAAATAATTAAGATATCGGTCTATTTTTATTGCACGGATCAAATGTTAATTTT
>JANSTW010048491.1:0-12990 GCA_027564275.1 Diadocidia ferruginosa
CGACCTTAATAAGCGAGCTTCAGTCTCAAAATCATCATTTACATCTGTACAAGATTCTATTGGTAAAGACTTTACGGCGACTTTAGTTTGATGCCCACTATGAAAATAAAAGCCTTCATAAACCTCTCCAAATGCACCGTGACCAATTATTCTAAAATTTACAAATATTTTCAAAGTACTTTAATAACAAAACTGTTATTAAATAAAATTTGCTATAAAAACTTGCGTTTAAATTTTTAGTACATTTTGATTATAGCAATATTAAAAATAAACCTATTAAGTTTTAATGAATTCCGAGAAATTCTCTTTAAATCAGCAAGCTGAAGAGCTTCATAAATTGGATTTCCAATAATTTTGTTTCCAGCACAACGAGATGATGTTTCTACATCAAGATCAAGCATTTCATGATCTCCAATACGTAAAGAATTTTTAGTATGACGTGATCGAATAACAGCTCGCCATACGTAACACATTACAATAAATATAATAAAAATAGCAATGTTAACTAAAATTGCAACAAAAATTACTTTAGGTAATTGTAAAAAACTATTTTATTCAAAACAATACTGTGAAAGTGATTATTTTCAAAATATTTTATATAAATTTCAAAAACTTACAAAATAATATAATAAGAATCAAATGTTTTAATGAAAGACGCGAAAAGATTAAAGTTGAATCTAAAATGTTAAACGTTAGACTTTCACAAATTGTGATATTTTTATTATTATTTATTACATTATAATTCCTACTACTTTATTTTATAACTTCATTTGTACTTTCTTACATTAATCAAAAAAGAAGGTCGATCAGGAGTTAAAATTTAATACAAACTTTTTATACGTTATTTTTAAAAACTAAATAATTGTCTTAATAAATATTAAAAAATATTTATAAGAATATATAATAAAAAATATTATCCAGTAAGATTTAAAAAAAAAATAACAAACAAAAAAACTTACAATTGTAGCAAGTGCCATTCAATGGAACTTTATCACCACTTTTATCACATAAACAATACATTGAAAATGGTTCATTTATTTGTGGGTCTTCAAATTGACAAGTAGAATTTAAAGGACAAAACGACTGAAGACAAGAGAAAATTTTTATGTGACCACTGCTTGGATTTACACCCATTTTGGCTACAAAAACCCCATTTTTAAATAAAAAAGCACTTGAGCCACCGGCACCGTGCGACCATTCACTACCGTTGCCTCCTAATATTACTTTTTATTAAATTTATTAAACTACATATTTTATTACATAAATAATAATAATAACAATTTAAAAACAAATTTTATCATGTTTAGTTATATAAAAAAGCATACCAGTAAAACCAGAACCACCACCAGCACCTGGTCCACAGCTAGCGCCTCCGCCACCATAACCACCAGAAATATTCCATATTTTTCCAGATGGACAAATTCCAGCTTTTAAATCTGTTCCATTTAAAAAACTTCCGTCCATTAGCAAACCACAATCAACACAAGTAGATTTGTGATCAGATTGTTGATAATTATTGATAGAAAGACCATTACCAAAGTTTTTATTGCCATGCAAAGTGTTTTGAAAAGCTTGTTTAACATGTGAAGAAGAAAGAGTATCAACTACAAAACCACCTTCGGCTCTAAAATTAACGAATGTTAAAAGTTGATTAAAGAAAAAAGCTAAAACTATTTAAAAATATTAATACAATAGCTGAACAGAAAATTATCACAATTAAATTAAAAGAAATTTAAAGATTACAAATTTTTTTGTACTTACTGATTAGGTAGAATATTCATCTTAAAAAGATCTACTAGAAAAGCACCTCCGCCACCTCCAGCAATCATCATAGGAACTGCATTAAGAAATAAAATTGTTGCCCCCCCACCTCCTCCGCCAAATACATAGCTTGAAGCATTTTTTCCAAGCGCTTCAATTTCTGCCTTTGTACCGCTAGATGAGCACAAAATAGCATAAATTAATCGCATTTTAGAGGTCTACAAAATAATAACTTTATTAAAAAAGTACTATAAACAATTAACAGTTAATGTATTTCAATCAACAAAAACAATATAATATAACAAATTAATGTAAATATAAACATTTTTTCAATAAAGCTATTATCGTACCAATTTTTGTTTACGTGCTTGTTTAAAATCGCAAGGTGTTTCGCCGCGTTGACCAATCACAAATTCAAGCTTAGAATCAGCATCTAAGCGTACATTTGCAATAATAACGCCACCATTATTATTAAGCTTTTGACTAGGCAAACTTCCGCCAGCTGCTCCATATAATTCTATTCTAAAAGATATTAATTTGAAATAAATTTAGTAACTTTTAAGACAAACTTTTATTAACTCTTAACATATATAACCTGTAAATTGTTGTTTTTGGTACAGTCCATTTTCGGTTACTTGTATAAATAAGCGGATCATCTTGATTATCAACATTCTTGTTATTGCTTGCTTTATAATCTTTTCCATGATATGTTTTATTGTCTTCAATGTTTAAAGTAAGTTCTGAACAAATATCTACAGTCGGATTTTCACTACCCACAAAATTGCATGCACCTGCTCGAAAAACTATTGGAAGTAATTCAAATTTTTGATTTGAAGCTAAAAATGTATACTTTAATTATTATTTATAAAGAAAAACAAAATAAATTCTAACGAACAATTTAAAAAACAATTAGGTGAAAGTGAAATATCATCAATTGCAATCGAGCCAAGAGATCCAGCAATTTTTGCAAAGCTTAATTTCAGATAATAATCTGTAATCTAAAATTTAATTTCTATTAAAACTTTATTGTTATAGCCATATAAGAAAAACAAATAAATAATTATTTGAATAATAAACTAACTAAATTATTATCAAAATTGGCTTGAATATTAACCGATGCTTTTCGCCACTCACACAACCCTACAGTTGACTCATCTTTAGATGGCGTCCAAAGCGGTTTAGGGTCATGTAAACGATCTTTAGTAATAAGAAATATTTGAAATGGATTTGATCCAATTTGACAATAAAAAAAACGCAACTAAAATTAATAAATAAGTGTGATTTTATGACAAAATGTTTAATATTAAAAATTATTAAAAAAAATTTTTATTTTAAACCAAACCATGCAAGGAAGCAAAGTATTTGTGAATATAGCTGGAAAAAGAGGAGATATTGCAGAAGAATAAATAACTTCATGTTCTCTGTTCGCTGGATAATTATAACTTGAAAAGAACAAAAAAGTCCCTAAAAATTAAAAGTAAAAGCAATTAAGCACAATTTTTTTTAATAATCTTTTTCATAAAATTGGTAAAAAAGATTATTCTTATCAAGGCAAATGTCTTTTGTAATAAACCTGGTCGATATAATTTTCCGCGATATGTGTATTCACTAGGTGGAAAGTGCTCAGTTGAGCTATGACTATTTATTTTATAATGATGTTGATTAATAGATGGAAAATCACGATTATTGTTTTTTAAACTTAAAACAGGAATTTTATCTGACGCAGAGGTATTAGAATTTCCGCTAAAAAAACTCCAGCCCATACATCCAGTTGGTGATCTTTGGTCTTCAAAATTACATCGAGCACCATCTGGTACTAATGCTAAAAATTTTTTATTTGTAGAAAAATGTAACAAACCTATAGAACAAAATTTACTACTAAATAGTCTTAAAATATAATGAAATTTAATATATTACAACAAGCATGTAGTTCTTCGCTTTCATCTTCGTCATCGATGCATTCTCCGTGCATATCACATAAATCCTCATGTCTAAGACAGATTTCTTTTCCACTTCTTGATAGACAAGCATACTTGTGATTTGATTTTCCCGACTTTGTTACAACGCAGCTTTTTCTTTGGTATAACTCTTCTAAAAATATATTCCAGTAAATTAATAATATATTAAGCTGAATTAAGCTAAGAGTATAAACTAGTTGCTAAAAAAATTTTCATAAAAAATACTAATTATACAAGATGGTAATTTTTTTTATAAACATTACAGAAATGTACAATTATTTAATTACTGAAAATATTTTTCAAAGAAGTTTACAAATTTATTTATTTATTTCTAATTTATAAATGACTTCAACATTTTCAATAAATTTTTTATTTTATTTTAAACAAATTAAAATATTTTACCATCACAATTCAACAATTGAATATCGTCAATGTGACATTCCACGTTTAAATCACTTTCAGACAAAATTTCGCCTGCAGCATGACATTCAATTCGAATTCGTGTAGGATATCCAATTGCACCAATTGGAACATGACTTGTTATCCATCTGAAAAAAGCAAAGATAGAATTTATTTAAACTGCCATACAAATAAGAACGTTAAAAATATCACAGAACTTTAATACCTTCAAATAACATAATTTCTAAACTTTTAGATTTACATTTATAATTAAGATTTTAAAAAATTTTACGGCTCATTGCTTGTTGATTCAGGAAGAAATCGAGCATGTAGTGTTGGTCGAATCCAGTCATCATCTTCTGCGTTATTAATTGCGTTGCTCAATAATAAATCCGATTGAGAGTATGTAGCAGATAATGTTAATTGCTCAGTTGTTACCAAAAGCTCAGCACCGTTCTCACCCAAAATACGATGCCGAAAAACTAATTCACACTGAAAATTAAAAAGTTTTAATCAGATACTTATATGGTATTTCTTTAACCAGAAAACTTGTTGATGTTAATCAACTTTTTTAAAATGCACCATATAATATATTTTATTATATATATTTTGTTAATTTTACTAAATATACCTTAAAATTTGTTGTTTCATAAAATGGACTAACAATCATTGCTACGTTTTGACTTCTTTTACGCGCCGAAAAATATGCATAATGATCTAAAAGAAAAAAGTACAATGCAAAATGATAGAATTTATAAAATATCCATTTTATTATATCTTTAAATATAATAACGTTTAGAATACAACTTACATATGTATAAATATTAATGAGAGTATTGTTACTAGAAATACTTTAATGAAAATAAACTACTTTATATTAATTTCCTAACTAAATTCAACTTTTATTAAATCATTACTTGAAATATTAGTTCCTCCACTTACTACTACATAAAAGTTAGATTCTTTAGACATCTCTTCATTGTTTTGATCTGTTGAGTAAAGCGTTCTTTGAGGAATGTTTATTGAAGGGGAGACACGTTGCAATTTTAAAATACGACTCAAGTCATATGAATTAGTAAAGTACCAAGAACATTCATTTACATTTTCAAAACTACATACCCCAGCTACAAACGCAAAAACGTTTAAATTAATTTAATTCGTTGCAGATAAACTTATAAAGCAATAAAATTTTTTATAATCTACCGTTTAATTTTGATAAAACCTACTTGTACGATTATTTTTAAACCATTTTTTTGTCACAAATAAATATAAAACTGAACTGAGCAAAATTTAAACTTTACTGCTAGATTTTTTTTTTATAAAAGACATTCTTCAAAAATAATAAACTTGTTAGTATATTTTTATCTATTGATTAAGAGCTTGTAAGTAATTAAAAGCAACAAATCATTTTTCTAAGTTTGCTCAAAAGTTGAAAAATTAAAAAGGAGAATAATCTTCAAAAAAAGTTTTATTAATATTTAAAAGTATTTTCGAAAAATTATTTACTTGATTCAGATGAGCAGTATAAAAATATAGACAGTAAAATAATCAATAAAAAAGTATTCATAACTTATTCGCCGCAGAATTAACGATTCACGCAATAAAATTGAAACATTTTTTTTGGAAAATAGCCAATTTATGTTTAAGGAAATAGTTAAAAAAGATGTCAAAGTGATATTTTATGTGAAGTTTTAAATGTAAAAATTCAGCTCAATAATATAAAACAAAAGCTAAATGGACATCGATCAAAGCTCAACAAACCTTAAGATCAACCTTAAGCGGCAGACTGAAAAAGGTTATCTCTGTCAAATAATACTTTATACTTATCTGTTTTCTTTTTTGTGATAAAGACAGAAAAAATGTGTATGGAGAAAACAAGGAAATCGTTATTGCAAGAGATAAGTATTAAGCAATTAAGATAGCTGGTTTTCAAAAGCGCATAAAACAACAAGATTGATATAGAACATAAAAGAGATTAATTGGAATAAGCAACTGACGCTTTCCAATTTTAATAACGATTTAAATAAACGATCCAATCTAATTTTAATAAACGAATTGTAACAAAAAAAATTCTCTGAACTTGTTGCACTAAATTATTACTACTAAGAACTAAAAAAAAAATAAATACACCAAAACACTATCATAGTTACAGTTAAACAGACCATAAGTTTTTTATCATAGGAAAACAAAATTTTAATTATAAGTACTATTCATACGATAATAGACAAATAATTTATACCTTCTAAAATTTTTTAGTGCTAACAATTTTTTTATAAAAGATTCAAAACAATTAGCAAAAAACTTTGAAAAGACGATATCCGAGCATTTCTACCACAATTCTTCGGCAAAATTTGAAAAATAAAGGATGTATTTTTAAATTTTTTGGCTAACTTTAATCTCCATTAAACTTTTTTTAAAAACCAAATGTAGATTTTCATATGCTCAAAATACAACATGAGGATGATAAACTGGAAGCCCTAAATCAAATAATAAATTGAAGCGTCGGAAACCGTTGAATAGTTTGTTTTTTTTAATTACTGCGTTGTAGATAATATATTTATAATGTTTATTATTTTAAGTAAATTAAAGACAACAAAGAAGTAATTTTCTATAAAAATTATAGAACTAAAACTTTATTTAAGTTACTTAATTTTCAAATGAAATCGCCCTCGCTCTTTTCATTGTATTTTTGTTCTTCATGCATTTCTTCGCGTTACGAACTCATCTATAAACTATGGAAAGAAATAATTTTGCAATTGCTACAAAATAGCGCAGTAGAATAAAAAAGTCATGTTTTCATTATTAAAATGATTAGTTTTTAAAGTGCATTCCTTTACTACAAATTCAATTTTCGAATCTGTTATTAAATCAAAAAATTAAATTGTAAGATATAAGGTAAATAGTTTAAAAATGTAAGTCTCGTTGAAATCATTAACATAAATTCATGTTTGATAAAAAAATAAACTTTGATTAAACACAACAAAACAAAATTATAACTTATAGTAAGAATAGTCTTAACAATAAATAATTCACCAGAATCAATACCCTTTAATTTAAAAATGAACCCTTGCATATTCATTAAAAACTAAAACAATAGAAGTAATTAATGATTTCTTTCTAAAAATAATGTTTTTTCCTCCAATAAATTTTAGCAACTATGTTCCGCATCTCCATTTACCACTTCCCATTCTTCACTGCCTGACAATTTCGATTCTTCTTGGCCCTTTTTCTTTGATCCACTAAGAACCGGAATATTTGAGCCAGCAGCAATCTTTGTCGATTTGGACGAACCACTGACGGCATTAAGCTATAAGGTTTGGAAAAGAAATGAGAAAACAAACTATAATGTTAGCGAAAATTATAGAATATAAAATAATATATCAAATAATTTAAAATTGCTTACAATATAACTTAGGAACTAATTGAACTTATTTCTTTACAAATAAGTATTTTAACAAAGTAATACCTTATCCAATGCCAATTGCAATTCTGCAATTTTAGCGCATTGTTCCTTGTCCACCTCTTCTGCCACTTGTTCAACTGAAGTCAACTCTTTTTTCTACAAAAGATTGAAATTAAATATAAAAACTAATAAATATTGTAACACAATAAATTTTAATTTGTATGTTCATAATTTGCCGAATTTTTCATTTTAATATAGTTAAAAATATAAGATATACCAGAGAGTTAAGTGTAATTTTATAATTTTTTATCGTCTTTTCAAGATGCATAATAGTTTCAGAACCATCTAAAGAGGCATTATTTTTTGCCTTAAATTTGTGTAAATCCTTCTTTAAAATCTCAGTGCAAGTTGAAATCCACTTAGTAAAGTCCTAAAAATAAGTATTTTCATATATGTATCTAGAGAAATTTAAAAAAAATATAATAAATTTGTAAAAATTTAGGGACTAAATTTCATTTTTTTCTGAGACCCCAAATCGAAATTTAATATCAACATTTTTCTTTTAGAGAAACGACTAATTTTTTTAAATTAAAGCTTATTTTATCTATATGAAATAAAATACAATCTATAATTCGTTTATAAAAAACAGCGTCATGTAAACGGACAATAAACCAATTTATGATTGCTGTTGTAAAAATAAACCTTAAATTCTACAAACCAACTTATTGTACAATTTCTGTTTTTTTTTTACAAAAAATGTATAAATTAAATATACTTTAAATTGATTAAAAAGTAACACAGTTAAGGCTCAAAAAATAGTTACAACTAAAAAAATAAATTTATAAAATTTTTAATATATATTACCTCCGTACTATTACAATCAGCAACAGGTATATAAGAATCTGGAAAAGCATTTGCAAAGCTCGACTTTGTTGTGGTTATGATATTTTGTAAATCAATAGCCTCGCTTGATTTAACCTAAAAATTTAAAGTTAAGATTACACAGTAATATAGAAATAAGTTTTTCATTTCATATAATACAATAGTCTAAAAGATAAAAAAAACACTTGATTTTTAGGAACATCATTTTCTTGCTTTTTAAAAATTTCAAGGAGTCTGAAATTTGTTTCTCGTAAATCCTAAAAATAAAAAAAATAAGATTATCGACAGTGTTACAAAAAGTTGAACCTGATTTCGTTTCTTTTCATTTTCTAACTGCTGTATTAAAGTTGCATCTTCATTCATAGCCTAAAATTATAGAATTTTTTTAACATAAAGCCGACGTATGTAACTTACAATTGTAATAGTACAATATAAAATGATTTTTAGATAACAATTTAATAAATACCTTATTTTTATTTGATGAATGTGAATCAACAACTTTCTTCAATTTGCTAAAAGAAATTAAATGTCAATTTCAAACAACCAAATTTAAAGTAGAAAAATAACCAACAGAGAACATGTGCAAAATTTTCTACTAAAATTGTTTAAAAACAACAAAAATCACAGTAATTATAAACATATTTGAAATAAATCTTTGCAATCACAAGATGATACAAAAATATAAAATGAGAAATTGTTATAATTTATTTGTAACTAATAAGGTAGAACATAGTTTATTCTGATAAAAACTCTAATACAATAGAAATTATCAAAATCAATGTTTAAAGGAAATAAACAACGCAAATTTTTTAACTATAAAATTTTTTTAAATTAATAACACAGAATAAATAGAATCATAAAAGCTAAGTTTCCTTTAAAAACCGTAGAAAGTCATAGTGCTAGTAAACAAATTTAAATTACTTTGACAAACAATTATTTACTATTCCATCTGAATGAATTGTATTAGGATAGAGTTTTGAACATTGCCATGCACCATCAACAATAAACTTAAACAAAAATTCTTCAACATGGTTATCACCATGTGCATTAAGGTCCAACATATATTCAAAACCAGAGTCAGAACGCTTCATTCGCTGATGTTCTTTCCAGTTCCACCAATTACTGCACAGTAATACTTCGCGTGGTGCTTGAGACCAATCCTCTATTGGCCATAAAATCTTATGTTTAGAATTTAAACCGTTGTCGTTTTTGGTTAAGTTGGTTATTTTTGAATCATTATTCGGAAATCGAGTTCCATTTACCTTGACTTCTTTAGATTGCAATATATCTCCATCCTTCGATGTATCATTCAAACCTGGCACAGATGAATTCAACGAAAGGGCGCTGTTTTTATATTGTTTACTAAATCAAAGAAAGTAAACTAGGGTAATAAAATAAACTAGCAATTAATTACAAATGAATAAACAGAAACAGTTTTAAAAAAACATCAATTAACAGAAAAACCTTTAAACTACATAAAAAATCAAAAGCAAAAAAAAAAGTTTTATGTGATGCAAAAACCAAATAAAATGTTTTATAGAGGCATTAAGTGTAAAAAATTACGAATAAAACAACAAGGGTTTTATTAAGTGCAAAAACCAAATTTATGTAACTAACTTTATATAAAAAATAATGCACATGTTCTAATACCCCTTAAAGTTGAAATAATGTTGTTTAGATTATAAAAATTCCACTATTATTATAAACACAATGAAAGTAAACAATTGTTTCTCACGGGAAAAACAATTATCAATAAAAAATTTAAATACATAAACTTATTAAAAAACCTACTCAAGTTCCGTTTCCAGTTCACGATTTTTAGTAATAATAGCTTTTTGTTTAGCGACTTCTTCTGAAGCCTGTTTACGAAAAGCTTCAAAATCGTTCAACTTTTTATTAACAATATCAAGTTTTTTCAGTAAATTAATTTTATCGGATTCCAATTCAGCAACGCGTTTTTCTTTTTCACCGTTTTTATGGCTAAAAATTAAAAACTTTAAAAAATACAACTAAAATTTTCTATTTTTTTATCTAAATGAATTATATCCAGTAAAGCAAGATGTAATATAAAGAAATATTTTTTAAATTACTTAAGCGCATGAAGCTCTTGATTCTCTAATTTAAGTTGACTTATTTGATTTTCGTACTGTTGATGGTCAAAATTAGTGCGCTCAAGTTTTTCTTCAACATTATGATGTTTTGACTTCCAAGAGTTCAATTCATTATATAATGCATTACGCTCTGTAAGAAGCTAGAAAAACATTTTTGATATAATACCACATAATTAAATTAATTACTTTAACAATATTCACTAAATACAAATTATAAGTGAAAAATATAAATAAAAATTTCCAGAAAACCTGTTCACTCTGAGACTTAAAAGCTTCTGCTTGTTCAACATGATAATTATAAGATTTTTGTAAGTTTGAGCCAGCTTGAGTAAGACGCTCCAATTCTTTTGATAATTCAGCAATATTTTTTTCAGCGAATTTGACTTCTTGTTCTTTCATTTTTAATAAATCACAAGTTTGCTAGAAAATAATTCTATTAGATAAAGTTTTAAAAAAGTTAAACAAATACCTTTAAATCAGCAATATCTTTCTCCAAAGCAACTTTAGCATCAAGAGCTTCTTTGCAAGTTTTTCCCAGTGTAGCATTTTCAGACTGAAGTTTTTGAACTAATTGTTTATTAGAATTAAGTTCATCATTAGAAACAACTGATTTTTTTGCTAATTCTTCACGCAATAATTCAATATCACGAACAAGCTGCTGATAATGAGCATCACGTTGGGAACTCTGAGAAAGTGCACTTGCTAAACGTTTGTTCTCTTCTTTAAGCTAAAAAATTAAAATGCTATAAACAAATTAACAATAAAAGATAAAAGTCACAAACATAGAAACCTGTATAGTTTCAGCAAGTTTAGAACGAACAGTAGCTTCGAAAACTTCATATTTATCTTGGTGAGAATTCAAATCAGCTTTTAACTTTAAATTCTGATTTTTAATAGTATTAGATTCATTTTGAAGTTGTTTAAAAGAGCGTTCCTTCTCGGTATTCTCTTTTTTTAATAAATTAATATTGTCTTGTAATTTTGTTTCCTAAATAAACAAAAAAAATTTTAAAAAAAAAAGTTATCATAAATTACTTTAAAATTATGAGAGTCATTATAACGAACAAGAAAAGTTATATATTCGGGCTCCAAATTTTCAAGAGATTTCAAATACTCAATAACATCCACAACAGTTATATTCGCCGGTGCTAAAAAAACACAGTACGAAAAACTATATAATAGCTACTATACAATTATGTTTGATAAGTAAAATAAATAATAAAAACCAAATCCTTATTTCTTACCACTTTTCTTGCTACGTTGATATTGATCTTGTGATACAGATTTTAAGACTTCACTTTTAGAATTCACAGTTTTATGAGTTTCGGCTTTTGGAGCCGTATTCTTAAAACCTTCAGTTTTAGTGGGTTCAACTTTATTCACTTCACTCATAGATACAGTAGATTTATAAGGTTCAGGTGCAGATTCTTTAGTAGCAATATTTTTTACGTATGACTTAGGTTCATTAAAAGCAGTTTTTCCAAGGTGAGATGAATTATCCGATTTTTCCTAATAGTCATAAATTAATAAAATACTAATAAATGCTTTAAAAATTTTTATATAGTGCAAAAAATTATTTTTTGAAAACAAGGACATACTGATGATGAATTATTTTCATCGACAACAACTTCATTAGTTTGTTTCCTAACTCGGTTCTTTTTTTTGTTTTTCTTTGAAACATCCTCTAAAATTCGAAGATTTATAAAATAAATAAAAACCAAATTAAAAAGGCCTATGTTTGCATTAAGACTTAAAAATAAACAATTTAAACCTTTATCTGGAGATGTTTTCTTAATAGTTGACCCATCTTCAGTAACCACAACATCAGTTACATTAGTAGGACTTTTTGAAGTCTTCGCCAAAGTTTCTGAAGAAGTATTTTCCTTTTCATGTGTATCTCCTTCATTTAAAACAATTTTTTCTTTCTAAAAAAAAGAAAATTTATTCGTGTAGAATTAAAAATTGTATTAAATAACATACCTCTCCTATTTTTGATACTTTTTTTGGCTTAGCCAACTTAGATTTCGGCTTTACTTTGTCTTCAATCAGCAACCTCCGTGCAGTCTGCCCATAAGCCTAAAAAAAAAGTTTGCAAACAATAAAATTTCAAAAAAAAAATTAAAAAACCTCTTCAAAGGATGTTTCTCTTGTCGCAATTTTAAAAAGATAAGCACTTAGTGCTGCAACAAATATACTAATAAGAATAATGCAAACAGTGACGAGATCCATAATTCACAATAATAAAATTTACTAAAAAAATATCAATTAACATTAAAAATTTCAAAAAAATTATAATTGAAAAAGAAGAACCATTTTCTTCAACTTTATTATTAAATTTAAAATCTTTGCGTAATATAGTTTTTATAAGCTTAAAATAATACAGATTCACTAAAATTTGTTGTTATTTCCAAACTATTGTAAAATTTCATTGTAAATTCAAAATATATCTTTTAAAAATGTACAATTCAAAGATATC
>JANSTW010048502.1:0-12989 GCA_027564275.1 Diadocidia ferruginosa
ATATTAATATTTATGTTTGTGCAGTGTAAAAGTGTTGTAAGTGCAAATAACTCAATCTTAAAATAATACACGGAACAGTTTTCATCGACGGCCAAGGTGGAGTGTTGTCAGCAACTCGCACTATAGCCATATTTATTGGTGATCATTGGGGCGGGTTTAACACTATATGAGGAACCCATCACAGCCTGTCTGTTTTATTTATTTAACCGCATAGGAATTTCAACCAAAATCTAAAATTAACAAATTTTGATGGAACAAAATTAAAGAATTGAACTGCCTCGCCTATATAAATCACAGTTTTTTGACATAATTCTCTAACGATTTCTAATTTTTAAATATAGTCAGGCGCAACAAAATCGCATGGGAATTTCTTCCATAAAATCAAAAAATATTAAGAAAATATTAACGAATCGAACTGCCTACTATAGCAGTCATAGCGTTTTCACATTCTCTAACCATTTCTGAATGCTGAAGAATGCTAGATAATCTAAAATGATCCAGGTAACTAGGTAAAAAAACACCATATGAATTTCTTCTAAATTCTTAAATCAACAGATTTTGATGGAAAAAATTAAAGAATATTAAACTTTTATACCAATATCGCTAAGCGAATTATTTAGATTTTTAAAATAATCAAAAAAAACAGGCAACAAACGCATACGATTTCATTTAAAATACAAAATCAACAAATTTTTATGGACAAAAAATTGTAATTCTTTGGAATAACATTTTATCTGTAAAATATTTTGACAATTATATATTATTCATAAAATAATTTGAAGGATCAATCTAATTCCATAATTACAGCATTTAAATTTATATGTAAAATCGTAAACTAATAAGATTACAAGATATTCAAATTAAATTTAAATTAACGACATTTATATTAATTATTGCGCATAATATATCTCTACTCGCTGCGCAATAATATTTCCCCTCAAAAGTCTTCACAAAAACCTATATCGACACCACACAATGCATTCCACAAACTTATCGTTTTTTGCATTTGTACATCAATGACGTCATAGTTGTATGACATTTCTATTTTTTTTTTTGTATAATTTTATTTGTGTGCTGCCGCGACGAAAAATGTAAAAAGTTTTCGCATTTTATTGTTGTTTTGTATCTCTAAATTTTATTGTAGAAAAAAACCAATTAATTTAATTATAATTTCCACTTGAAATTGGGATAATTTCATCGACCAAAAAAATGGAGGCAGTCCCAAAATTGCCGATGCTTCATTTTGATCTCAAAGTAACGACGGAGGCTACGTCTTTTGTGAATTTAAAGCGAGTAAGTTTTTTTTTGTTGTTTAGTTATTTTTCCATTTTGTTGTGAAAATATACTAAAATTTAATATAATTAACAATAATTTGTCATGAATGACGTCCGGTTTATTTTAATTTGATTTGCGACTTCCATAAATCACACAGCGAATGTTTTGTACTTACGATACTTATGTTGCACAAAGGAAATCGCAAAGCGGAGCATCCATACTCTATGAATAATGTCTTTATGTGAATATTTAAAAGACACCGCCCTTTGGAATAGTTATGCCTATTAATTATCTATAAATAATTAAAAAAATCCTTTAGTGTTTAAAGTTATTAAAGGTTCGAAATTGGGTTTTAATTTAATTTACTCTTTCGAGTTTGGTCAAAATGAATCTGGCATATAATTGCATAACCCAGCATAAGATTTTGTTTTCAGGTGGTTACCCCTCGCTTTTATAAGGCTGCCACAGACTTCTAAAAAAGATTTATGGTCTAATATTTAAGAAAAAAATCTGATAAAAATCATAAAAATAATCAAGAGAATACCTAATATACAATTTTAAAATTAGTGCAACGACTTCCATCAGATTTTCATTTCAAAGATTTTTAGGATTTGTAAAACACTTCTCTGGATGTCCCAAGACGTCCAAAGTTTAATTTGTCTAATTAAAAAAAATCTGATAATTTGATAATCGAGGGGGGTAACCTTAACTCTAACATATTTTTGTTCCAAAGACTTTCAATTTCAAAAGACTGGCAAGAATTACAAAAAAAATTGTAAGAGTCTCAAGTCTGTAAAGACTTTCAAAACTTCCGAGATTTTCAAGCACGGGGGAACCACTAGAAAAATTTGTGTCTCGTGAAGACTTCTAAGATTCCCAAAAGACTTCCAAAACTTCCGAGATTTTGAAAAGCCTTCTAAGCGAGGGGGAAGCTATTAGGAAAAATTTTGTGTCATGATTGATAATGCCCAACCGATTTAACAAGCTTTTTTTCGAGGGGTTATTGGAAATCATGGGACAACCTTATGGAAATCATTTCAAAAAATGTAAATCATTTTGGAAATCATTACAATTTCGAAATCAGTGGTACACAATTTTGCATAGTGGTTAACCCCTTGCTTTTGTTTTCTAATTCTAAAAACAACATTAGCAACCAAAATATAAAACCATCGCTTTGTTTAAAATTTTTAGAAGGGAAATTTTATCGTTGTTTAGCGGTTTAAGCTTGTAAAAGCCTTTGAGCGTTATGTCCTGTAACATTTTTTTTCTAAACTGCTAACCCCCCGAATATAAAAGAAGTTTCTAATATTACAATTTATTCTTTTCAGTACATTGCAGAATGCTATCAAGAAGATCCCGACACATATTCAAAGGAAGTTTATGCATTAGAGTCACTCCGCAGTGCGGCATCACGTCCTTCAACCGACGTTGACGGCTGTAACATCCTGAAGCGTTACTATTGCCAACTGCATTCGATAGAAAGTCGTTTTCCCCTAATTTCGGCTCGTCAATTATTTTCATTTTCCTGGCGTGATGTATACGCCTCGGGTGTTACACAAACAAACGATTTTCGATACGACATGGCTGTAACTTTGTACAATTATGGCGTTTTGCATACACAACTTGGTGCACTCGAATCGCGTACCGATCCGGATAGCATTAAGAGGGCCTGTACTCACTTTCAGTGTGCCGCCTGGGCATTCGGTCATCTACGTGAGACATTTCCGCAAACTACATCCGGTGATTTGGCGCCTGAGCTGCTGGTTTTTATGCAAGAGCTTTGTTTTGCCCAGGCACAAGAGTGTATTTTGGAGAAAAGTTTGGCCGATAATCGTAAGGCCGGTATTGTGGCCAAAGTTACGGCGCAAATAGTCACCTACTATAATGCAGCATTTGCGGCTCTGCTGACTGGCGGTGAAGAAGGTGCTGTTGCCGACATAATTGGCAGTAAATACTTTAAAGAGTGGAAACGTTATGTTAAATTTAAAATATCGTATTTAAGTTGCGTCCTATTGCTGTACCAAGGTCAACAATCGGAAGAACAACAAAAAATGGGCGAACGCGTTACATTCTATCAGGCTGCCTTTGACAAATTGGAAGAGGCTCGTAAAGAGTGTAAGGGAATGGCGGACATAGATCGTATCGACGATGCGCTCACATTTGTCATGGACGTTGTGGAGGGTAAACGAAAGGCGGCCAAAAATGAAAATGAATTTATCTATCACGAAGAAGTGCCCGACATCAACAGTTTTTCGGCCATTCAGGGTGCCAGTTTGGTAAAGGGTATTGCATTCAGCATAACAGATCCGGAATTTGCAAACGAAGACATTTTTCATCGATTGGTGCCGATGATAGCGCACGAGGCCAGCTCAATGTACAGCGAAGAAAAGGCAACAATTTTACGAAACATTGGCACTAAAATTGAGGACAAAGACAACGAACTTAACCAATTTATGGGTTCGCTGAATGTGGAGAGTTTAAGCTTTGACAATCAATCAACCAAATTGCCACAAGGTTTGGTCGATAGATGTGCTGCAATTAATGCAAAACCAAATGCCATTCCCGATTTGGTGGCATCAATGTCAAACTTAGCCGACACTTGCACGGACGTTGAGTCAATGCTGCAAGAAATCAAGGAAATGTTGTTGGACGAAGAAAGAAATGAAAAATCCTATCAACAGACGATGGGCTCAAGACCATCTGGCCATTTTGCCGAATTGAATCGTGAATTTGTAAAATATCAAGAAGCTCACAACAAGGCCGGCGAAAGTAATGATACGCTACGTAAAGCGATGGGCCTTCACGTCAACAATTTAAAGGCTTTGGCTCAGCCGCTTAGCGATGTACAAAATGCTGTGCCCGTGAGTCGTGAGGTCGTCGATCAAGATTGTGTTAGCGAGCTGAACGCACTCTTGGCCAAAGTAAATGAAATGCGAATGCAACGATCTGTACTGCACACCAGTCTTCGTGAAGAGATCAACAAAGATGACATAACGGCTCAGTTAATTTCATGTGCTGACAACAAATTTGAAAAATTATTTAAAAAAGAATTGTCCAAGCATTTGAAAACGGTTACCCTAATCGAACACAATCTTACAGCTCAAGGAAACATATTGCGGGCTATGACCGATTGTTATGCACGTTGCGCGCCATACATTAAATCGATGGTCGACACAAAACATAAGCGCGAACATTTCTTTTCATCGTTGGCTGCATCTTATGATGTTTATGATGATTTGTTGAGTAAAAGTGCTAAAGGTCTGGAATTTTATAAGAAATTACAGGGAAACATTCATAAACTACTGGCTCGGGTGCGCGGTGCTCGTGACGTTCAAGATGAGGAGCGTCAACAACGTTTAAAATCTACCAGCAAGCCGGTTGCTGTTCCGCCGCCAGCTCAACCATCAAGTGGACCAAAATTGAAAGATTTTCTAAAAAATAATACAATCGCTAGTGAAGCTGGCACATATGTTCCATTAATTCGACCAAGTCCTCTTGGTTCAGAGACCACAGTAGCTGCTACTTGTGTAACATCCACAAATAATGATAAGTATTATCCAGCCGGTACTTATTCTCAGCAACAACCTAACGAACCCCCTCCACCATATGCCCCATACAATCCGTATCAAGCTGCATACAGTCAAACCTATGCAGAACAACAACCCGGCTATGCTAACGCTCTGTTCCAACAACAGCAACAATCACAACAACCACCTCCGTATAATTTACACGCTGAACCAACACCTTCCTATGCAACAGCCACATCAAATTCATCACATTATTTACCTGATCAGCAACAGCCCAACCATCAAACATCCTACACACCCAATGTTTATTCTGTGTCCATTGCAACACCAAATGCAAATCCAATGTTTGATCCTGCAGCTGCATTTTCATCCTACACAAATGTTAATGCGCAAAACGAAATGCTTTCCTCTTCGACAAATTATCAATTTAATCAAAGTTATCCATCGCAACCACAACAACCACAACCATTACCCTCTCCCCAATTGACGTACCCGTATCAGCAGCCACAGAACTACTATCAACCATCTGTATCGCCGGCTCCATCACAAACTAGTGATGTTAGTAGCACTCAACAATGGTCACAATCGACCGCCGCAAATCTGCAACAACAAATGCAAAATTTATCCATTCAAACCTATGACCATTCCGCCGTCCCCAATAATTCGGCTGCTGTTTCGCAGCACTATACACCCGAACATAATGTCAGCGCAACGGGTGACCACACATACGCCTATACAAGTGCTCCCCAACCACCTCAAAGCGCCTCAACTGTTGATGCATACGGTCAATATGTACAGCCGTCGACAGCTGCAACGTATACAACAACGTCACAACCAAACTACCAAATAACGGCCAATAATCAATACGTAACGGGCTACGATCAAAGTGGATCAATGATAAATGATAATCAGGTAATTGTTAGAAGGGTCTAGTGGAAATCCAAATTAATTTACTTTGCTTACAGTTTTCATCATACAGTTCACATCCGGGCTATTCGTTCAATCAACAGACCGGTGAATATCAGTATGCTAGTGGTTATCAGGTAAATATTTTATCAACCCTAGTCCAACAACCAAGGTGTGTCTTTTCCGAGGGGGTAATCACATGAAAAATATTTGTCCCACTGACTTCCATATGACTTCCATGTGACTTACATGACCTCTATGTTCTATATGACTTCCATGTGACTTCCATGACTTCTATATGACTTCCATTACTTCCATATGACTTCCATGTGACTTCCATGACTTCCATATGACTTCCATGACTTCTATATGACTTCCATATGACTTCCACTTGACTTCCATGACTTCCATGACTTCTATGACTTCCATATGACTTCCATGGCAATTTTTCAGGTGGTTCAGGGGGTAATCACCTATGGAAGTCTTGGGACACCTTTTTGGAAGTCTTGGAAGCCTTGGAAATCTTTTGGAAGTCTTTAGAAGTCTTGGAAGTCTTTTAGAAGGCTTGAAAGTCTTTGAAGTCTTTTGGAAGTCTTGGAAGTCTTGCAAGTCTTTTGAAAATAAAAGTCTATGGGACAAAATTTTTCAGGTGGTTCAGGGGGTAATGACCTATGGCAGTCTTGGGACACCTCTTTGGAAGTCTTTGGAAGTCTTTTAGAAGTTTTTGAAGTCTTTGGAAGTTTTGGAAGTCTTGGAAGTATTTTGAAAGTCTTGCAAGTCTTGGAAATCTTGGAAGTCTTGGAAGTCTTGGAAGTATTTTGGAAGTTTTGGAAGTCTTTCGAAGCCTTGGAAGTCTTGGAAGTCTTTTTAAAATGGAAGTCTGTGGGACAAAATTTGTTCATGTAGTTACCCCCTCGGAATTGACATAAGTACAGTTTTAATCATTTGTAACCGTCATACACACATGAATGACGTGATACGAATGAAAATACAAACAATTTGTTGATGTCTCAACACTAAAGTGTGTCGAAAAGACTAGAACTTGGTTGGTTGTTTCACAAAAATAACCACGGGTGAGGTGATTGAAATTAAATTTGATCAAATTCAATCAACTCGCTTTTGGTTGGGGAATAAAATTTTATAATTTTTTTTTTTGAAAATTCGGATGAAAAGTTTGTTATGAAATTTAAAAAATAATTTAATAAAATTTCAAGAGAATTTAAACTTTTAATGATTTGTCTTTATAGAATGACTCAAATGGTGCGGCTCGGCAAAACTACTCTCAGTACACAAATGTTGCCTTCAATCAAGCCAGTAACACGACAGAAAGTACAAATTTAGGCATGACCGGACAATCTTTTGTAAATCAAGTATGTGAGAATTGGTTTTTTGTGATAATTTAATTTGTTTAATTGAATTCGTATTTTAGTACTCTGATCCAGCGACGGTCTACAATGATCCGGGTGGTGTAACTGCAGCAGCGGCCGCCCCTGCAACCACAACCAATCCCACAACAGGTAGTTATTTTAATTTACCTTATGGTTATTCACCATCATCCAATCATCTTTCACAAAATAACATTAAAATTAGTACAACTGCAACATCGTCGAAAATAGAATCGGCTGCTTCCTTAAGCGATCCCATCAATTCATTAAATAATTCAATAGTTTATTCGACCGATTACAAAAATCCAACCGTTTATCTGCAAAGTAATAATAAATCCAATACAGAATCAACAACATGTTTAAAAAATAATAATAATTGTAATGATCGAAGTGGTAAGATACATTTTTTGTCGAAATTTATTAGTGTTGATGTTTTTTGTAAAGAGTAGAAATTGAAGATTTTTGTAAGATTTGTCAGATTTTAAAAATATGTTTTCTTTTTAATTGCAATAATTATAATATTATTTCAGACAATTCCAACTATCAAAAATATCAACAACAACAACAACAACAATTACATTCAACACAATATAATCAACTGCTGGAACAGCAACAGCAGTACAATCAATATTATCCAACTCAACAATATTCAGAACTATCAACTTATGACCCACAATCACAACAATATATTTCTCAACAATATCCTACTCAACAACAACCAGGATATCAACCACCACAACAACCAGAATATCCAAATCAACAGCCACAACAACAACAACAACAGCAAACCCAAATACCACCCAAATCAGATCAACCGGCAACTGTCGCCAAGAAATCATCAAACATTGATCTTTTATCTGGTTTAGACTTTACACCAACCAACTTGACAGCACCACCACTACAGCCTAAATCACTAATCGCAGATGTCCCACCTAAAGAATCACCAAAAAGTACAACAATAATTGAGCCAATCAAGTCTGCAGAACCTGTAAAGTCTACAATCGATGACTCAGTTGTAGATATTAGGTTTAGGTTAGAGATGTTTAAGATTTAAAAATAAATAAAAAATAAAAATAAAATATTTTAGCAATGCTGAGCCAACAATAAAAGCCTCACCAATCTCATCCATATTTGATCGTAAATCATCGACTGATAATCTATCGATTTGTTCCGACCTAAGTTCGTTGGATCAGAATTTCGATTGGGAAAGTGCATCGCAGAAAAACGATCAGCACGATAATCATTCATCGTTTGTGATGGCATCGAATCGTTCAAATGAAAATGATGAAAATGTCTTGGCAAAATATCCGAAAGATCCATTTGACAATGCCGAAACATTGAAGTGGTTTCACAAAGAGGTCGAACGATACGAGAAAATGATGGACAGTTTAAATATAAAAACATTAAATGGCTCAACGCCGTTGGACAGTAAATGGAAAGAACTGCAAGACTTATTGGTTTGTTTTCGGGAATTTTGTGAAAATTCATTTTAATGTTGTTTTCCTTTTAGGTTAAAGATGAATCAAAGCGATCAACTGCAGTGGCAAAATTATTTCCAGAAAAAAATCGCACCACCGACAGCATTCCCTATGACCATGCTAGAGTGATGTTGCCAACATCAACTGATAACTACATTAATGCTGTTCATGTTAGGGTTAGTTTAAAAGGGGAATTTTGATTGATAAAGTACGTTTTATTCGGGAGAGAAATAATTTAAAATAACTGTAGCCTACTAGTGATGAACTAGTGATCGTCATTTTATCTCGACATTTGATATCGAACATATCTCAACGATAATTTATCTCACGTCTATATTTATATAGCACATTTTATCTTAACTACAATTTATCTCATTACATTTTATCTCAACGACATTTTATCTCAAAGAAAATCATTTATCTCAATTGAAAGGGAGAAGGGACAAGATAAAATGTCGTTGAAATAAAATGTCGTTGAGATAAAATGTCATAGAGACAATATGTCCCGAGATAATTGGTAAATATATTGTCGTGAGATATTTTGACCGAGAAGTTTTGTCGGGATACCGACTGGTGTCCTGTACACGGTAGCAGAAGTACTATACAGAAAGAAACATAAAAACACGCCATTTCGTGAAAAATAATCAGCTAAAATTTTAGGAAAATCTACACTTTAGCGCTTATGACCCCAGGCCCTAACGGACCCTATAACTCTTGGCGCTCTCCCCGCGCTTGAACGGGGGAAGGGGTATAAAATTTGGTCAAAGTTTAAAAAAAAGATATTTGGGGGGTTTAAGGAGGAGGCAATAGGTGTATGGTATCAAATAAAAGGAGATAACAAATGTTAGTGGGTGTCAAATGAAAGGTAGACACTTGGAGCAGTTAGCCATACAATTTTTTAAAGCCTAAGAAAAACAAACATACTTAGAACATTAAAAGGGCGGAGTCAAAAAAATCTTAAAATGTAGTTTTTGTACTTTTTTCCTTTATCAGGGGATACCCACCCCCCAAACCGCCTACGTTGTGTTAATTTTCTTTGCGTGGTGCTACCACCTCCCACACCCCCTGCTAGGAGTTGTGAAAGGTCCCCCTTCCGTATCGTTAGCTTACCTCCTGGGTGATGAAGAAAGAGCTTAAAAAATTGTATTGAGGTCCCCACATTTCGATGTTTTTATTTTTTAAAAGGAAAATAATTGTTTTTTAATTAAACACTTTCGACACAGGCTTCATAAAAAAAAATCGAATTGAAGTCCCCTCATTTCCATGTAAATATATTGTTTAGAAGGAAAATATTTTTTTTTTAAATTAAACACTTCTGACACAAGCTACACCCTGCAAAGAAAAATGTCGGTTCCAAAACTTATATGGCTAACTGCTACAAGTGTTTACCTTTCATTTGACACCCACCAAAATTGTTTATCTCGCTCCGCCCTCCCACCTACGAACAAATATATGAAAAACAGTTTTTTGCTCCTCCTACCTACACGGATGTTGGATGTGTCCCAATTTTTTTTTAAATGATAGGTATTTGTAATATCTTTTTTTTTGATACCATACACGCCTTACCTCTCCTTCAAACCCCTCTAAAATATCAATTTTTTTTAATTTTGACCAAACTTTGACTCCCTCCCCCGTCCAAGCGGTGGGGGGGGGGGAGAGAGCGCCAAGAGTTATAGTGTTTCTCGAAGTCTGGGAGGGCATTTATGACTAACACTGTCGAAAGCTTTGGAAAAGTCAAGAAATACAAGCACACTTAGATAATTTTTACCAAAACCTTCATATAGTTAAATGTCATCCGAGATTTTCTGTGTCTTGAACGAAATATAGATTGATTAGGTGCCATGCCAGCAATTTGTTATCCGCTAAGTATACATTCATTTGATTTTTAATAATAATTTCCAATGGCTTCGACAATGCACACAAAAAGCTTATTGGTCGAACATCTTTGACTATGCCAAGGGCGACGACACTCTTCTAATAGGTACAATTTTTGCTTGTTTCCATCTGACAGGGAAAACATGAGGTTGTCAGAATAGAATTAAAAATATCTGAAATATATGGTAAAATAAGTGGCAAAATCAGTTTTATCAATTTTAACGATATATTCCGTCCGGACCAATGGCATTAGACTTAGCCCTCTAAATTGAGGCGAACAATCTCATCAAAGCTGGCGTTTCTAAAATAAAAATTGGCCTCATTAACGGATGAACTAGCATTTAACGAACTACTAGCACTGGGACCAATAAAATTTGTAAAATGTTCATTTAGTTCATCCGACGAAAATTTACTGGGCACAGACCAGGATTCATTCAGTAGTTAAAAATTAAAATATTTAGTTGAAAGATGCGGGCTCAAACGTGCGTATACTAAAGTTATTCCTTACTTGGCCGTCATATACCCTTAATTAAAATTTTAATGTTCAACTAGTTTTGATTATTGGAACAAATTACGAAAAGTTTCCACAAGTGCGTTAATTTATTAATAAATTATAATAATCAAAATTACTTTTGATTTAATTTTAAAAAATCTGTGGCGTTCCATTTAATTCAAAAAAAATTGTATAAAGACAATTTTTAAACTACCTTTAAGCTGGAAACGAAAAAAAACCACTTCTTATTAATTATAATTAATAAATTATTAAATCTACCGAAGCCCATCGTTTTGAATACCCACTCGAATAAATATGATTTTGAACTTATTTTTTTTTATACTTCAATAACTTGTATATAGGCAAAGAAAAATAAACAACTAATTTTAATAATTTTCTTTATATATGTAAAGAAAATGTTGTCTCTTGTAAATTATAATTATCTCACAGAAAGTGTCATCTTTATTTATATAAATATAAACATTACACAATAAAAAAAACGAATAACAAAAAATTAAATAACAAGAAATTATATGCCATCACACAAACGCGATAATGATGAAAATTTACGTTTTCCTTTATTTTCATTTTTTTTTTCGTCGTCGTCGTTCATCCACACAATAAAAATATATTATGAATGAAAATGCGTTGAAATAGAAAATCTTTTTTTTTATTCTGTAAAATAAAAACAATACAAAATATCGCTGATATTAGTCATTTTAGGTATACAGTATGATGGATGCGGCGGCTACGGTGTTTTACTTTAACTTTTCTCTTATTTAATGTGAAAAATATATTCTCAACTTTCAAGTAAATTTAAATTTTCCTGTTTTTCATAAAGTTATTTTTTTATGGAAATTTGTTTGTTATAATTTAGAATATTTAATGTACTACTTAGCTGTACTATATACAAGTTGTAACATTACAATGATGATGATGATGAAAAAAATAAATAAAAGCAACATATCGCATAACCCAGTTTTTTAAATATAAATGGAAAATGGGATAAAAATGTGTGTACATATGAATTATTTCAGGAAAAGAAAATTTCTTCATTTTCAATGTTTCGAGTTTTCGCGTTTCTCATTAAAATGCATTACTCTTTTATCTGTCTTTGGTTTTTTCTTCATTATCTCGACAAAAATATTAAGTGGGCACAAAGATGATTTATTACCAAGTAGCATATATTTATATAGTTTTTCGTAAAAGTGAAGTAATCAGCTATTTTTTTTTTAAATGAAAATTTAAACTGTTTGCAAATAAGCTAAACACAAAAATAAAAATTTCAATCGATATCGATATGAGAAGATTCAGGTCAACGCCGAATAATGTAGTACATCAATATGTGTCAGTGTCGCAAAGATTTTTTTTTCGTTAATTTTGATTTTTTATTTACTTTTGGGATTTTTTTAATGAAAAATGTAATTTCGCATTTTGCGATTTTTGCATTTAAATTGCACAATTAGGTGAAAATATTTGGCATAGCCAATGCGTTCCATTTAATTGTAAAATATTGGGGTGGAAAAAAAATTGTGCTGGCTTCAAAATGATTGGTGAAATTATGTATATTGAGTTGATTCACCATAGAATTACATTATAGTAATTCCCCATAAAATATAATAATTTGAATTTGCCACTACAACCCGATGAAGGTCTTGGGATAAGCGATTATCACTGTTTAATCTAATACTAAGCTGATTCACTGCTATGTAAACTGCATTCCGAAGGTATCATTACTCAAGGTTACGCAGATGATATATCAATCTTAATACCGGGGATAGGTACGGGGACCGTCTATAACAAAATGCAGATGGCCCTGGATATCGTGGAAGAGTGGTGTAACACAAATGGTTTAAAGATCAACCCGGCAAAAACCACCTTGACCCTCTTTACGAGGAAAAGGAAGCTGTTCGAAAGATCAACTCCTAGCATTTACAACCAATCCCTAGTGTTGGCCCCGCAGGTGAAGTATCTTGGGGTAATCCTGGACGCTAAACTGAATTGGGGCAGGCATGTTCAGGATAAAGTAGATAAAGCAACAAAAGTCTTC
>JANSTW010048513.1:0-12985 GCA_027564275.1 Diadocidia ferruginosa
ACAAATTCGATATCAAACAATTTTCCTAAAAATATTTTTCTCCAAATAATAATGACACATTGGGGACATTTTCAAAAATGAAAAAAAAAGTTATATGAAATGAACAAAAATATTAATAAAAGGAAATAAAAATTTACAGAAAAAAGCATCAACAAAAATTCTGTTTTCTAACTACAAAAATATATAATTGAATCAATATTACCAAACATTAAACACTAAAATGAAAAACTTTTAAAAAAGTTGTGAAAAAAAACTATTATAGCTTTACGCATCCTTGATCTCACAAAATAGACACTATATATCGAATAATTTATAAAGCTTTAACATTCGCATGGATAAAAAAAAGCTGAACAATTTTTAAAACAAAAAAAAGCCAAGAAAAATATAACTGGCTCTAAATCAAAATGTCAATTGTGTGTATAAAAGGATGTGTGTGAATGTGTGTTTTGTTGACCTATTCTTGATTTAGGATGTTATATTTTTGGAACTTTATTTATATTGTGTATAGCCGTATAGGGGACTTCAATATAAAGTTCATTCTATAGAAATTACGTCCAATAAAATAAAAACCAAAAAAATAAATGCTATCAATGACAATTTCATTTTAAACAATTTATTGATTTGAATTAAAAAGGATAATTTTTAAGTTAATTTTAACCTGAATTCTCCAAGTGTCATCATATGAGGACATCTATAATACCTTATTCGAAGATCAGTGTAACTCGATAAGTAGACAACTAAATTTATATAATTTTATAATATACGCAACTCGATTAGAAATCCTTAGAGAAACTTACGATTGCTATAGAAGGTATAGTTTATTTCGTTGATTTTATCCATCGCAATCAGTTGATTTTAGATACTAGAAGAATTTTCTATGCTTTAAATAAAGACGTACTAACGAAATGCACAACAATTTAATAATGCGAAAATTGAAAATATATTTAAAAGTCGGTTTTAACCTCATTGATACTATTAAAAAGTATACATAAGCTCAATTAACTTTATATTCAATTTATTATTAATCATATTTTCGAAATGTCCTCATTTGATGCCGGTTACTATATTGAAGCTAGCTCTATAACTCTAAATAGTTAGTATAGAATAAAAAAACAGTCTAAAAATATAAAATAAAAATAATTTCACTGAAAAAAATATTTCCTCCATTTATTTAAGCTTCATCAGCGACATTAATAATGGAGTATAATGGCTATTCTAAGTTCTGAACGTATAGGATTTTTTTTTTGTACAGAACAACAATCTTGGAAGTGTCCTCATTTTTATAAAAAGTTTATGTTCGGTTTTTTAGAAAATCTAAAATCAAATTAATGGTATACCTCTACTCTTTAATATATTATTATAGAGACTAACTTCAGTCTATATAATATATAATAGGATATATCTTTTGAGAGGGTAGTATTATATATATTTGATTTTGCTATATCTTATCTTTATAAATAGACATAAAAATATAACCGAAAATTGCCCTTCACTTTAACATTTAGATGGCAATTTAGAGAAGCAGGAAAAAATAAGAAGAAAAACCAACCAATTGTTATATACGATCATATAATATATACAAATATATATATAAATGCGTTGGATTTAGAGTTGTATACTATATAATATGTGAGCCCAAAACCAATTATATTTTTATTTTATTATTTTGAGTTTTTGAAACATTTTTTCTGTTACAAAAAAAAAAGAAATTATTTAATTTTTAAGTAGAGAAAAAGCGTATACACATACCGAAAAGACTACGGCATTTGAACGAAACAGAAAAAAAACATATAACAACAGATTATGGTGACTGAGCAATAATATTGCGTATAGAATTTTCTGTATAGAATTTTTCCTTTTTCGGGGAAATTTTTCTGCAAAAAAACGTTTACTTTTTTTTATTAATTTATGTCCTTTAAGATGCTATATACGTAATTCTTGAGCTTTAATAAAAAAACATTGAGGAATTTAATATGATAAATATTATATAAATGTTTGTAAATGAGACGTGTATTATTTGTGGATAAATCATTAAAATTGAGTTAGATATTTTTTTGTTACATTGGCAAAAACATGAAAAAAATGTAATTTAATCAGTTAGCAATTATAAAGTTCGAAATAATTATGAGAATTAAAATTGAAAAAATTGTTCTAATTAATATATTATGTTTATTTGTATATAGAAATGTAACTAATTTATGAGATTTTTTAATTTGTTTAAGTTCTGATTCAAATCACTACTGAAAAAATTCTAGAACTTACTACTAAATTTTTTTTTTTTAGAGACAACTTTTTATACACCACGTTTTACAATTTTCTATTGATTCAAATTAACTTCACAATTTAATTAAGAAGCCGTTTTACGGGTTTATTAGAACTATATACTTCCATACAAAACCAAATTTACTGAAAATTAATAAAATTTTGGCATTGGTAAAATGTCACCGTTTTCTGAACTATTCTCGAAGTTCCACATGTCTGACTAGTTAGAATGCTAATTTAAAATCGATTGCCAGAGTTGTACTTTACAAACAAACAATTTACGCTAAAACGGTAAAGCGCAAACTAATAGAGACATGCAAAAATATGCAAATTATTGTTATAGAAAAAAAATCAAATATAAATGAGTTTTATATATTTTTTATTGGTAAAATTCGAAATAAACCTTGATAGCTTATACATTAATTCCAAAAAAATGTTACATTTTAAATATTTTTTATTATTCGATTAAATAATTTCAAATTAAATGGAATACAAAAAAAAATTCCACGTTATTGGCTTCAATTAAAATGTTGAATTATTATATAATGATAAATCAAAAATTTCACATAAAATGTTAAAATTAACTCTGCTTTTACTGTCTTCAGAAATTATTAAATTTAGTTTTCTAGCTATAGAAGTTATTTTTATAGCCGAGTTTAGGCTAAAATTTCTTTGTAACGCACATAATATAACTGTCACGCACACAACATACATCTATATACACTATACTAAAACCAAACAAGACTTTGTAATCAAACCATTTAAAGTTGAGTTTTATTAAAAAATTTCAGTTTTTGGTTTCACCACGAAATAACTATATTATTTAAATCGATAAAGTAGATTTTACCTTTTTTTAGTTCAAGTCATAAGGGTGTCCTTCGTCTAGAATAAACCTATGCATATAAGTCTGTAAAACAATAAATATTTATCAGTTTTTGGAAAAAAAATGTATACATTAAGTTATACAAACTTTAATTTTCTCCATTTTCTTTTGTTTTAGAAAACTTTGGCAATTTCGTCGATACAGACGCAAATAATAATAATTTATCAAACTTTCTTTCTTTAGATTCTAAAAAATAATTGCTATTCATCACACAGCAAGAAAACAACCCTCTCTCTTATCTTGTATAGTTATATATAAAATATAATATTATATAATTTGGATCTAACCATATTATATATAGATATAATGATAAAGAAGGGTCTATAAATCATATTATTTTTATAGGATATAGAAAGTACATACAAAGATATATAGTCGTTCAATTTTATGTACTCTTTTCTTATAGTACTAACCTGAAGTGTATATTACTATATTATAATAATCGTATAATATTGGAATTTAGAACTAAAGTTATATGCGTATCTCATATATTATTTTAAATATTTTATCAAATTTAATAAGTAATACTTGAATGGGTTATGTATACTTATGTATATACAAGAAGATGAAAAAATTTAATATTTTTGTGATTATTTACTTTGAATTATAAGAAAATTTTATAAATACAAATCAATATATTGATTGTATATATATGCGCATATACCAAACAATATGAACATCGTATCTTATCTAGAACATTCTATTTCTGTGTTGACTTTATAGTGTGAAAGGACGGACGGACAATTTTTTTTTTAATTTTTAATTTATTAAAAAAAAAATATTTTATTTATGAAAATATCATAGGGAAAAATTACTTGGAATTTAATTTTTAATAAAATTATTAAAAAAAACTTTTTAAATCAAAAATCCAAATTCTAGAAAATATTTTGCTTCCTGTTTAACAGAAAATTGCAAATAATAAAACATATTATTTATACGAAAACATTTCTATTTGATTAAATTGTTATTGATTTTTCTATACTTTATATAAATTCAATCGTTTTATTTTACAATAGAAAATAAATTTTTATATTCATTGAAGACGCGTGTTCAATAAATCATCAACGACAAAGGTTATTGTTATTTGTAAGTTTAAAAATATGCAGATATAGTGAAATATAAAGCAAAATAAGTGTGTAGAATTTTGTTAATAAAACTTTGTTTGTTTCCACGAAAAGAACAACATTTCCTTTATAGCCGCATATTTATGTACAAGGTTTCGTTTACAATATACCCAAATCCGTTTATACTCCTAACTTGAAGTTTACGAAGCTCTGACAGCTATATACGCATAACCGCAATGGGTAAAAGTCTAGCTAATCGGCACATCACCATAGGCTCTGTTCCATCCTTTTTGCCCCACTTGGACTAAAACTCTTAAAATTAAAATTATAGTTCTTGTCATCACACAAACACAACCGCTATAAAAATTTATATTTCGATATTTTCATACGAACGTTAAGCCATTTATATTTTGTAAGGGGTGTGCCCTCCCCCTTACATTTAGAACAAAAATAATGTTTATTGATTCAAACATTCGAGGGTTTTGCTAAACTCAAATGTGAATGTCCCCCTAGAATTTATTATTGGAAAGATTTCAGCAAAGCTTTTGAATGTAGAATTTTAAAACAAAAATTATTATAAAATGTAAATTTTACTTTTGCGCAAATTTTAAAATGAAATAATAAATTTTTCGAAATATATTGATTTTAAAAGCTTTTACTATTTACAGAAAAAAGGGATTTATTTGTATATAATAAGAACAGGAAAATGTAAAAAAAAAACAATTTTCTATACAAAGTCCAATAATATAAGTGTAATGTAGTACAATTTAATACACAACCTATTTGTTATTCTTTATTTAGCAAATTTAAAACTGATGGATAATCAAATTTTTATTATATTTATTAATTATTGTTTCCGCGTGTACTATTTTATTTGATTAAACATGAGAAAAAGCTTCAGCAAATAGGTTTGTAATATGAAAATTTAAATACTCTCAAATATTTGCTTTAAAATATAAAAATATAATATCAAACTTTTATGCACAAATCAAATTATATGTGCCCAATATCAATAAACAAAATTTTATATAAAATTAATTAAATTGTCGTGTGATATTTGTGTACAGTGTACACGCATAGCAAAATATTTTAACATGTTCATTGATATGTTTGCACTACAAAAATACCTAATATTTACAAATTCCATAATGTATAATACGAAATAAATAATTAATAATTTTGCTCTTGTTTTTTTTTGCTGCATTGCATAACATCATTTAAAAACAGCAAATAAAAAATTTTTCAATTTAAATATAAACTTCAATTATATGCAAAATAGAAAACCTGTTTTTTTAAATAAGTAAATAATAATTTTACTTTTTATTTAGGTATAATGTACAGACACAAGTAACAAAACCGACGGAAAACTTGAAATCACATCTGGAGCAATTGCGTATATTATATAATATTTTGTGTGGCATGTTAACAAGAGTAGATAAGCTTTTTTTTTGAGAAAGTAGTTTTGTCAAAAATTAAACAACTTGTTTCAATTGAAATTATCAAAAAAAATTAATTAACCAATTTTTTTTAAATTCATAAAGTTATATAAACAAAATAATTTAATAAAATGTTACTAACTTGAAAAAAAAAACAATTAAATTTTAATTTAATAAAAACCCTACGACTAATATTTATGCGCGGATAATACATACCATAAATGCTACACAATTATTATAAGAAATATCCATATTATATATAAAAAAAAAATTATTATATAATTACAGCTGATTTTAACCGGCTAATTAAAAAAATAAGTGACCACAGCTGAGATATATCCATTCATTTCATTTAATGATCCATACGCGACAATTTACGCAATTATTTGATTTAATTTCTGTAGTGAGAATTATTATTTAGGTATATACAGTTAGATGGATGAAAATAATTTTTTTTTTAATTATATTTTCAATAAGAAGGTTTTTATTTGATAATTAAAAAATGTAGTTTAATCAGATTGAAACTATATGATCAATTTAATAGTTGCCAACACTTTAGCTAAGTATCCAGCAGAAAAACAAATACCCATTGAAGATCCTATGTAATCGTTCTAATTTTGGAGTCGACGTATATTCTTAATCGTTGAGACTAAAAACAAACTTTATATCATACCATTTGCATAGATGAATTCAAGGTTTAACCAGGAATTAAGACAATTTAAAAATCTAATGAGTTATCAATTAAATTCTAAATAATTCGGTACAAAATAACAGATAAATTTAAGTCATACTTCAATTGACTAAATAAAAAAAACTAAAATTTCGATTTAATTTCAATTTTATAAGATTTTGTACAAGATTTATAGAAAAATTGCAAAAAGTTTCAGAAGATATTTTAAAAAAATTTAAAATTTGATGAAATTGACATTTCAATCAAATATTAAGGTGAGAGGTTATGAAAATGGAAAAAATTGGAGACTTGATTCAGTTTTTTATTTCAGTTAAAATTTAAATTCAAATTTAAATTTCGCGATTTTTTTAAGTTGAAGAATTTTTGATCAAATCGTTCTACGTAATTTATTGAAATATTTTTGAATTGTCAGTCAATTTGGATGAGAACTTATGAAAATTAAATATAATTTTATGAAGAATTGATTTTGAATAATTTTTCTATGAAACTTAATAAGATTTTATATCAAAATGTCATAGAAATTATTCTCAATTCGGTACAATCATTAAGTTTAAATTATATTTCCTGAATTTTTTGGAAAATCGAAGTGATTTTTAGAATATCGGTACAAATCATTTTTTTTTTAAATATTACAATTTTTTTTAAGTTAGAATTTTTAATAAAAGTAATGTAAGGAAATCTATTCAAGTTTTCAATAAAATTTGATATGAGATTATGGAAAACATAAAGAATAGACAATGGTTTTGCTCATGTTATTGCCATATATGAACTTGTGGAGTAAAGCATGTTAAACATTTCAATTTGCATCCCGCACAATTTAAGAACTATAAGCCTCTGGTCTATTTTATGAAAATTAGATAGTTTAGATGCGTTGTCTTAATATTTTACGAAAATGTCGTCATTTTAATGCAGCTTCTTTAAATAAAAGATAATATTTTATATTTAAGTAAAATCAATTAATCAATATTTTACGTAATTGATATTTAAATTCAGTCAGCACGCTAATAAGAATACCTATATAATTATTATTTGACTAAGTAAATCTCTGTGATTTATTGTTTCGTACAATTACATTACAAAAGTTGTATGCCAATTATTTGCAACTTTTTTCGTTAAATAATATTTGCATGATAAAAACAGAAAGTACATTTTTTGTATTAAGAGTACGTTACATAAAATTTTCAGTTTTCTTTTTAAAATATTTACGTATAATATTATACATTTTTTTAACCATAAATGAACCAAATTTCTCATTTCATTGTTACATATTATAAATAGAAATAAATTTCTTTATATACCATAAAACACATAATAAATAACAATTATAATTCCGTAAAAATAAAAACGCTCAAACAACAAAAAAAAACTCTGTACTTTTTCTCCAATATAGGAAAAAAATACTTTTTAAATTTTTTTTCACGTATTTTGTATGTGCAAATCTTATGCATTATTATATGGATACTTTAACGTTTAACCCATTAAGTCCCCGGATATATTTTTTAATTTAAGTTTTTTGCTTGAAATCCAAACACAATAAGACAAAAATAGTTTTTTAATATTTGAAAACCCCATCCCATAGACATATTTGTTAATTTTTAAATATAATAAATAAATATTGATGTTCAACTATATAACTAAGCCTCAATGGGTTAAAAAAATTAAAGTACTTATCTTAAATTAGCAAAAAATAATAGTTTGCATTGATTTGCATTTCATTGTAAATTTTTCCGCAATAAAGACATTTTCTTTTTCAATCCAAATATAATAAGATATGAAAACTTGAATACATTTATCGGACAATGCGATCAATGAGAGACTATATTCTAATAAATGTGACACCGGAATAGATCCTGTGCCTAATAAAATGTCGAAACCGTTTCGGAACCTACGTCCCCTTCATGAGAGTGGCTGACGAACTCCATCAACAGTTAAAGTGATTTACTAATGAACAATTCGTGAATGAAATCACCCGTGGTAATGCTGTTGCAAATTTTAAAGAAACAAAACTTGTATTCAAGATTTCATAAAAACACGGTGGATAAGAATTAATTTTTCTATAATAAGATATATTAATCAAATTTTCTACAATTATATTCATATGCGACACATTGCGTTAAAAAACAATATTAAAAATTCGTTTTCCTTTATTTTACAGTTGACGATGAGCCAAGAGAAATTCAATTTTGGATAGCAAATGCAAAAGGTGCCAGCTATTTCTCATTGGCAGTACATGGCCAATCATTGTACAGGTAAAATTTTTAAACTTTATTTATACGTGTTCAACATAAATTAACTATGTGAACATTTATTTTAAAAATATTTTAGAAATTGCAATTTTTATGAAATTTTGCCAAGTTTTTAAATTATTGGTGGCAATTTATTAATCGAACATACTTGATATGTATTTTAGAATATCACATATTTCATAAATAATTTTTGTTTATCAACTACAATGAAATTGATTATAACAATTATTTGATTAAATAATTTTTATAATAATTTAAAACATATTTAGATATTTTGAAAAATTAAAATATCTCTAAAATAAGTAATATACAAAAAAGCTTTACAAAGTTTGTCCCATATGGCTGATGAAGTAGTAGTAAACAGAAAAAAACAGAGCAATCATATGATAGATGATTTACCATACAAAGTTTAAATTGCCATATAAAAATATTTAACAACAGTGTGTTATTCAATGTATACCGCACCATATACATTTAATTTTCATTAAAAGTTACCGCATTATACAAATTAAGTTAAAGCTTATTAATATAGTATTTTCCAGATAATTCGAAAAATATTTATTTTCCCCATTTCAAATATAATTTCAACAAAATACAAATTATATAATTATTTAGGTATAAATTATTTGGTTATTATTTTGCATTTTTTATAAATAAGTATATACAATAACTTAGCTTATAGTGCTTTTATAAAGGATTAAATTAAATTCTCCCAAATGAAATTAATTTTCAATTAAATCCTTTATTATATCAGTCTTTAATATTCTATAATATTATATAACATAAAATAACGATTTAATAAATTATATGAATTTTAAATATTTAAATAATTTATTGATTTATAATTATACAAAAATCTCATAATATATAAATTGTCGAAAATATACCGCATGGAATTCTGTATATAGCAAACATTTTCCAATTGCATAAAATAATGTGAAAACATCAAAAAGGTTTTTTCTCGCTTCTTAAATTATATAATTAATAAATATTTTCACGATACATATATATTATATATATTAATATGTATATAGTACAAGAAATTATGATTCATATATACAAATATTTGAAATTAATGCTCGATTTTATATTATACAATAATGTGAAATTATAAATTGATATTTATACTTTTGTTTTGTGAATATTTTATATACCTCTGTCAAAATTTATACAAAATATTTTACTTTACTGCAAATCTAATAAATAAATCATTTTACTAATTAAATATTATTGATTAATTTTGTATTATTTTTTTGATAAAGGGGGACATTTATTCATTTTCCTAATTTTATATATTTTAGCATCGTTTTCACAATTTTATAATTTGACAAAATATTATTTAAACGTTAATTCGACCATTTCGATGGTGGAGTGTTGAAACTTGAACACAAGTTTTACAAGAAAAACCGTATCTGTATAGTAATGTATACGTTTTATACCCACATTTTTAGCTGTGTACGTGGACCAACGACTTTAAATGACTCCGTACAAACGGCCATCGATTTCAACAACTAAGTACTACCAACAAGATTCAGATAAAGGAATCGATTGCTGGTGATTTATATTCGAAAATAATTAAAAATAATTAGTATTTTAAAAATATCGATATATCGATATTTTTGACTAAACTTTTTTTGATATTTATTGATACAAGCTTTTTTATTAAAACCTATCCAGATATCGAGATCTCTAAATATTTTTCACCTATCGATTCATTTTTATATTTTCAATTTTCTATTAATAGGATTAGATGAATAAATTAATTTAAAAACAATAAACTTTTGAGCTTTTAGAGCTTTTGAAAATGTTTCTATCATTTTGTTGTTTTTTTTTATTTTGTATGTCCAAATAGAATAAATCTGTCAATGAATTCTTTTTTAATACATATTTTATTTTAAAAGTTTCATTAAAATATATGTTTTAACTTTTCTATGTTTATTTAAGTACATAATTCTGAATTTTTTTAAAACTATATAACCGAAACTGTTAAAATAATTTAAATTAAAAATGCCTCAACTCATATAGCATATAAACGTTTAAAGCCACAACAAAGCCACTAATTTCATATAATATATGAATTTGTCTGGTGGTATATATAGGATTGAATAGTTCATTGTTATTTTAAATGAGCTACAATATATAATAGGACCACACGTAGCTTTTATTTATAAATCCAAAACAGAAAATTTAATGCTTTTTATATAAAACTATTATTTTCAAATTAATATATTAAATAATCTATATAATATAATCCGCAGTGCGGTCATCATTGTGTCCTTTACCCCAAGCAAGGCAGCATTGGGAACATTTTGCTCTTTTTTCCTATCTGATATTATGTTTTTTTATTAAGAGACCATATCAAAGATAGAGTATTGTCAGCAATTCGCTCGGTCCATTTTTTTTTTCAGTATTTACGAATCACTACAATCGCTTTAATTTAACTTTAAAGTAACTTTATTGGAAAAGTTACTTTAATGTAACTTTAAAATAACTTTAATGTTACTTTAATAGAACTTTAATGTAAATTTATTGTAACTTTATTAGAACTTTAATGTAACTTTAATATTATTGCCGAATTGCTGACTATAATAGTTCACTGGTGCTCATACTATATTTTATCTCGGAATAGTAAAAATAAATATATACGAGCTTTGTATAAGATTTCTAATAATTTCTTTCCAAAAAAATACCAAACAAAATAAATTGTTACAATATAAGGTTATTGTTATATTACGTTGACAATTTTCCTTAACTCCTCTTAACTCAATTTAAACTTTGTAAAATTTTTGGTGACTCATTTTAATACAATCGTTTTATCTAAATAAAGCTGATACACTTTTAATTTTAATCTCTTGTTAAATTAAAACTGTTTTTACAAAAATATTGTTAACACCGAATAATTTAGCTATTGTTGTTTTTTTATCGATTTAAAACTTTTGTCCCGTTTTTCATATAGATTAAATTATCCATTAAAAATGCGTAAATGGCATCATGCTTGCACCTCATGGAATGGTAAAACAGGTGAATGGCAATTGTGGATTAAGGCTGAACGTGTCGGACGTGGTTTTCACAATAGGGTAAGTAATTTACTACATTGTATATAGTTACAGATATTGTAAACTTTTTAAAAAGCAAACAATCGCACATAGAAACGAAACATCATCTATAATTGATCGGTATAAATAAAATACAAAAATAAGCACTTTGGTAGCTTAACCGGATTAAATTTGTTTTTAAAACTTGAAAACTATTTTTACAATTGATTTAATTCTTATCCAACAAAATATACTTTTCATTTTTTAAATAAAAAGCAAATAGTAATTTTGTCTTTCTCAAAATATATTTGAATAGCAAAAAAGTCCTTCAAATTACATGGTTTAAAAAAAACTCTTGTAAACTCTTGTAACTGAAATAGATTAAATCTTTTGACGTGCTACTAATTTAGCTACCATGCTTATCTAAAAATGTAAACAAGATTTTTATTAGAAAAAAAATGTTTGGCCTACACAATTCCCGATAACTCAATATTTTTGTGGTTTCTGAGATGGCCCGATGTTGATTAAGGGACCATAGTTTATTGGACACCAAATAAATTGTAGCTTGTTTTTACAAATATAATTGTAAATATAAAAGATATTTTATTGTATTTTTATTTATATAGAAAACATAAATATACATATATGTATATAATTCAATATATCGATATTAAACTGAAAAAAATATTAAATTTTTGCTTTGATCTTCGCATAAGTACTTGTACTCTTGTGCGCGTACATTAAACGTGGTTCAAAGCAGTTTCAGAGTACACATAATATTTAGTTTCAGTAAAAAAAAATCAAAAACCAAGCTGTACTATATATAGTATTTTTAAGTATATAGAATATAAAATTTAATGGGATTTTTTTACCCGGTATATATAGCTAGCTTTATCCCTTTTTTAGAACATTTTCCTCCATTGTTTGTTTAACAACAGCAGCATAAAAAAGATATACTACGACTTTACAATACATAAACGATCAAAGCTTTTTTTATACATTCTCTGTTTTCAATAAATTTTTTTTAACATTTTCTGTTTACTTAAATTAATTTAACTATATTAAATATTAAAGTATAGTAGTAGTAATATTATAGTTTTAAAATATTTTGAATTGTTTGGAGCGGAAAATCTTCTAAAATCACCATTATAAGGAGTATAATAACTATTTTATTCATTTCCTAGGGAATTATAATTCATAGGTCCTTCTGACCGCCCATGTGATAATAATTATTTTTCATAAATTGTAAGTACAAAATTCATAAATTGTTTAACCTCTTAGAGTGCATATATACACGGTTGAAAAAGATGGACTAATTTTTTAAACCATCTTCGGTTTGAAGCATAATTTTAAACTTTTGGAAATACT
>JANSTW010048524.1:0-12984 GCA_027564275.1 Diadocidia ferruginosa
TCTGTAAAATGCAAATGCAAAAAATCTGGCAAAAATATTAGCTATTTTAATAATCGAATGTTTTTGATGAGAAATAATACAATTCATCAATCTTAATTTATCTCTATAATAAAACCTGCATGTATGTTGAATTACAAATGTAACTCAACATATTTGTTTTCAATATTATGTTAATTAATCAATTACATTTTATAAAATTTTCTGCCACAGAGCTTTTATTTTAAATACAAATACTTCAGGATTTTCTTTTTAAATAATAACACGAGAGGGTTTTCGTTTTATTGACCAATTTAAAAAATATTAAAAAATTATTAAAAAATTATTAGAAATTTTTTATAAAAAAAATCTCAAGCCAACAACTAGTTTTCAGCGGAGTGAATAGTCAATGTAGACGTTGTTCACACTTTGAATGCTGGTTGTATTCTGAATTTGTACTGCGATAGGCGAGACCTTTTATAGTGCTGCCGGCTATTGTACATGCGTGCTGAATAGCGGCACAATGTATAATCTGTATATTGTTGTCGTTGCTGATATTGTTGCTGGATTGGTTTATATAGGGTGATTGGTGCGTAGTGTTACAATTTTTAATTTTATTTCATATATTGAAAACAAATATGTCGAGTTACATTTGTAATTTTACATATTGTATACATAGGCTTTATTAAAAAGATAAATTGATGAGTTGTATTATTTCTCTTTAGAAACATTCGATTATGATATTGCATATAGACGATAACAATAACATTGAAACGCGTTATAATCATTTTTATGTTGGTATATAATAATAATAAGGGTTCCTCATATACTGAAAAAAATCCGCGCCCACTCACTAATCACTAACAAATATCGCCAGTTCGAGTTGATGACAAATTTATATATTTTTCATTAAAATTCCAACTTTTTATTTTCAGATTTGCTGGCTAGTGAGTCGAAAGAAATATCTACAAAATAATGAAATTACAATTACCGACGAATATCAATTTAAATTATTTCGAATATTTTGTATGCTGGGCGATATGATTACACCTAATAATAGCTGCAAATCAGATGATATTGATGTTGGCGAGGATACGGACAAAGATGAATGTGAGGTAAATGCTCTAGAGATAATTCTTTATTATTAGAAATTAGAATCAGTTTAAACATTTTATTCCTAATGGAAAACTTGAAAATTATAGTATCGGACAAGCGGTTGTCCTGAGAGGTTTAATTTATGTATGATAAAAACACGAAGTTACTATGTACTAATGATGAGTATTAACTTTGTGCTTTTATCATTAGGAAATTAACCCTCTGACGATTACAGCTTGTTCGATATATAATTTTTTAAAGTAACATATACCGTCACGAATCATTTTTATTTATTCGCAATATTTTTAGGTTCTTTTAAATCCATCCGAAGCGGCTCAAATTGTCCAACAACTAATGTCCGGCATGGGACTTGACTATGAAAATGATGCTACATTTAACGCATTAAATCTATCGAGCAAATCATTGCGATTTGATGAATTTCTGAAAATCCTTGAGTTTAATGATTACAAACAAATGGCAGAACACACAGAGTCATTGAACGAAGCCATCGAAGAAATGTACGAAACTTATCTGAACGACATCATAAAGAAGGGATGTTTATTGAGACGAGGCTATTTACTGCCTCATCTTAAAGAATATTGGTTTGTTCTGCAACCTTGTGAACTAACCTATTATAAGAGTCACAGTCAAAAGGAACTGTGTGGCACAATACCGTTAGACCGAAATTGTATGGTTAAACCTTGCCTGTCATCAATCTCAGGCAAACAGGACAAATTTCTAAAGTTTATTCTATCGTCTGGTGAGCGAAATTTTGAACTAGCCGTTCAAGACCATCGATCACGATTGCAGTGGATTGCTGCTCTTCAATTGGCCATAACCTATTCCATGGGACGCGAAGGATTTCAGCGAGACGTGGTGGCTAGACGACGTAAGAAGCGCGACATTGAACATAGAAGGAAGCAACAAGAAGAAATGGAATTATCAAAACATTTTAGGGAGGCTGAAACGACAAAAACACAATTAGAAAAAGAAAAGCTAGCCAGACAAGCGGCCGAAAGTCAAGCTCGTGAATTGGAAATTGTTGCGCGTGAAGATTCTAGACGTGTAGCTGAGCTAGAAGACGTTAAGACAACGTTGGAAAAGCTATTGCACGAAGAGACACAGGCCAAACGTGATGAAGAAATTGTCAGAGCACTTCAAGCACGAGTTCTGGCTGAAGAATGGGAAAAACGAGAAGAACTGGAACAACTACAAGAAGAACAGAACAGTTTACTAGAACAAGAACGTGAAAAGAGAGTCCAATTCGAAATAAGACAAAAAGAAAAGGAACAATATCTACGTGATACGGAGAGAAAATTAAAAGAACTGGAGGTCGAACGACAACGATTAGATCTAGAATTGAAACAGGCTAGATTTAAGATATTTCATTCGGAAGAGACAAAGGAATTGCTGGAGGCACGTCTACAACTTATTTGTCCTGTGGCCAAAGATGGTGAACCCGTTCGTCGAGCACTCTCCTTTATGCATTCCAATCGTGAACGTCCAATTAGTCCACTAATAAGAAGAACATTTCAAAAATAAAATTAGTAATTTTCGACTTATTTCCGTTTTTATTATTAGACTTAAGATTATTTTAAGAAAATGTTAATTTTATACTTCTAAAAATTAAAGGCTCAATTCAAAAATATGTTTAATAATAATTTTTAAAAACGCATCTACGTCCGCACAATTGAATAAACATCAGGCAGTTTGGGAAACTTTCCCAATCTTTGGCTACGAACAGCCACGCTTAAATTTCCCTCGATACAGGTGACGGGACGACAACGATTCTTGACGGTGTTGAGCTGTTGAGCCTCTCCGAAATAGCCGACTTTCTCAACTTTCATACTACTTGGACGCAGTTTATCCTTTGCATTTCCACCACTGCCATCGGCAATCGTAATACTGGTCAAATAGGCTTTAAGTTTATCTTTTAGTTCCCGGTTTTCCAGCTTCAAAGCACTCTTCTCCTCAGCCAAACAGGCACAATCGATTCGAGCACTATTGTAGCGTATCCAGAAATTCTCTAAATGTTGAAGCACTGACATTGTGTTCTGCAAAAGGAATTTTAAAATATAATTCTATAATTAAAATAGCCGCAAACTATCATGTATACCTCTTTAAAATCATCAGGTGGTTTCTTTAGATCGCTTTCCGAATTTTCAAAACACGTTTTCTTTGTATGGCCAAATGGAATAACCTGTTCTCTATCCGTTTCCAATTTACGACAAATTGCAGCTATTTGAAGAATATTTTCACCCTTTTTCACCACTTCTTTTAATTTCTATTGTATATCAAAGTTTTTTTGTTTGTTTTTTCAATAAATAAACAACATTGTTTATTATGAAAAACTTGAAAATATTTCATCGGACGTTCGGTCAATGTAGCGAGCCTTTACAGTAGTGTTAGTGTGTATAATATTCCGAGTGGTCAACAGTGTCGATGTTTTTGATTGGTTGGCACCACTCAATACAAAAATGAAAAATTTAAATTCGCTATACAAAAATTCAATTTGGTTGTTGTTGATGTTGGAAATATTTCATAATTGTTGTTGTAAATTTCGGGTTGTCCGTTACATACAAACTAACACTACTATAACACTACTATAAAGGCTCGCTATAGGTCAATGTTCCAAGACATTTATATTTATCATAAAATGTGACACTGGAATTTTTCCCGTGCCTATCTTTTTGCAATAAAACGGGTGAAATTAACATTTAGGGAACTCATGATTTATTTCACATTTCACTCTTAGTGGAGTTTTCAGCCACTGTGCGAACCAGATTTCAAATTTTTTATTAGGCACGGGAGCAATTCCCGTGTCACATTTTTTATAAAGTAAATCTCGAACTTTTACAAAATTTCCGATAAATGTTTTCTAATTTTTCATAATAAACATTTATAACGCAATAATTACCTTATTAGTTTGATGACTACAAACCACCATAAATCGCAAATTTTCCTTGTCCTTTTTCAATCCACTTTCCATTTCGCATTTAATGCGACCCTGTTTCTCTTTCAGCATTTTCTTGTACTTCAACAATTCACCAATGTACAAGCGTTGTTCTTCCCGTATATTTTCCAAATCAAATTTTAAATCTGAAATTAAGTCTGTGGCTTTGGCCACTTCAATATAATGAAAACGAATGGTTTTTGTGTCTTCGTCATCCTTCTGTCGTAGCTCAATGTATTCGTTGTGAAATTCTTCAGTCTGATGTAGATATTCGTTGAGAACGTCTTGAAATTGCTTCCATAGAATTTCCATTTTTTGCTCGCGATCTTCAGTTATTGTTTGCAGCTTAATGATCATCTAAAATGAGCTTTATATTATTTGTCTTTTTTGATCTGTGGATCTATAATCTATATCATAAAGCACGCTTCTATTACGTAATGTATGAGTATACAGCGTCCTATACTTAAATACAGAAAATCTAATGTGGACTTATTGTCTAAACATTTATTTAATTGGATCATAATTCATTCATGTCATCGCGTAAATTCAGATCATATAATAAATTTTTATTACTATGGAGAAACTCTGTGCGCATAATGTGCACAATGAAATAAGAAAATGTTTGATATAAATAAGAATAATATCAATTAAATTGTGGTAAATTTGTATATATAAAATATTAGAAATTGTCCTATAGAAAGTCCTGAAATTTTATGTTTTTCAAGAATTTCAGGACTTTCGATAGAAGATTTAATTTATTATGATTTTTAAGAAAGTCGTATGAGATTCTCCAAAATGATTGCAAAACTTTGCAATTTTTGAAAAATCTTCAAACAAAAATTCAAATAAAAAAATAAACATGACATAATTTTAATTGGCTATACCTAGTGTATTATAATATATATTTTTCATATATAAGATTAAAAATTATTTTATTAAATAGTAATAATTATTATTTAAAAAAACGTAATTTTTGTGCATTAATGTTAACAAAATAAAAAAAATGAATAATAAAATACTTTGTTATAGATGTAAAACATATGATTCACAAATGCGAGATTGGCATATCCGCAACTATACATAAAATATTTAAATACAAAAAAAAATTTAAAAAATAATTTGTCAGCTTTTTTTCGCATATAAAATCAATTGCTTTTTAACATTTATTAATTAGTGTTTAAACGGAAAATCGTTAATGATAACGCGAGGAGCGATCACGAATTGTGCGGTGCGAAACAGTTTAAATTTTACCGAAAGATAAAATAATGAGGTTGTTTGATGAGATTAGTGTCACGAATAAAACATTTCTCATAAGTTTTGGATTACTTCTAATTGTATTGCATTGCGAAGTATGTTTTTAATATGCTTTTAACCCATAAAGGGCCAAGCACATATATGTATATATATTTTTAATTTAATTTGAATAAACTAAAGTTTTCATTTTGCTTTTTGCGGGACTCAATAAGGCCGTTCATTGTCCATATATCAGTATCAGTACATAACACAATTTTTTTAATTATTCCCTTTTTATCGTCAACGTAATTATATGGATGAATGTTAACATATTTGGAAGTTAAAAACAGGCTAATCGGTCAACGAAAAGTGCATATTTTTGTAATATTATTGGCTTCCAAAAATTGTGTCAATTTACTTATATACCGACAATATTTCTAGAACAAGTGAAAACAGTGAAGTGGGATATGAACACCCTCCAGATATAGTGCCAATTATTAGGAATTCGATTAAAATTTCAAGTTTGATATCGCTCAAACGAATTACAAACCGGAATATAATAATAAAATGATATTTCCACCAAAGAAATCATCCAACTCCACTGATGATGGGGATAGCCTAGAAATACTGCAACTCTTGTCGGTATGAGTAAATTGACACAATTTTGAACGCCCAGCTAGAACCAATAAAATTACAAAAATATTCACTTTTCGTTGACCGATTATCCGGTTCCAAAATTTCAAATTTTAAAACAAAAATATAGTCATAGAACTTGATCATCCCTGGCTCTTAATGGGTTAATAAACTGTGTTTTTTTTAAATAGTGCTTAAGATGTAGAACCGATGATGGTCCAGCCGAAGAAGAGATAAAACGAGTTGTTCGAACGTGCATGAAAAAAATTGGCGATCAAAAAACGGACGATGCAAATTATGAAGACGAAGATTACGATGATGAAAATAATAATAATGGATACAAAAGCAGAGATTCGAACAAAAATGACTATGGAACAAATTATAATCGAAATAATAACGAGGCTCGGTCTCGTTTTAAACGTTTTCCTGCAGAAGATCGTGCGAATGAATGGAACAACAAAGAAGAGGATCACCACAATCGTTCTTGTATGATGAATTGCTTTTTTCAAGAAATGAAAATGGTAATCTATAGTGATAATTTAAAAAACTTAATTACATTTTTAAATTGCTCCTTAGACCAATAACGAAGGCTATCCAGATAAAAATAAAGTCATACATATTGTTGCAAAAGATATTCGTGATCGGGAGTTGAAAGAGTTTTATGAAGATTCGATACAGGAATGCTTTCACATACTTGAAATGGAACAACGTAAAGACAAATGTATTTATACGAAAAATCTACTAATATGTCTTACAGATCGGGTTAAAGCCAATTGTGATGATTATCATGGAGAAACTGTTATATTTTAAATTTAAAAAAATATTAATAAAAAAAACTGATTTATAAAGATCTTATAATATTACTTACTCCACTTTTAATATCGTCGACTTTCTTCAAATGATGTTCATGTGCAATTTCTTGATCTGTTTCAGCAATACTCTCCAGTCCATAGTACACACATTCCAGCTCTTGATGAGCTTTAAATTTACGATCTTTATATTTTTGTATTTCCATGTGATACTGATCAAGCAACAGTTTCTTCTCATCATTGTAGCCAGTTTTCCAAAAGTTATACCGTTCACTGTGCAGAACTAAAAACCAGAAAATTTTCAATTAATCCGTTAAGTCAGAAATTTTCAACAAACCTATAAGAGTTTCAATATTTTCCATGTGTGTATGTAACATCGTAGAGTACAATTCTTCATTTTCATCCAAGTCACACAAAAGTCTTTGGATAATTTGATTTTTTCTATCTAACGCATCGTTAAAATACTGTTCGACGCTTTTAATCTCATCGCGCAGTTCGGTACATTTAATATTTCGCAAAATTGAACGCCACTCTTGATTTATTTTCGCTAAATTTAAACGAGAAAATGCCTCTTCTCTTTTTAATTTATTCTAAAAATTTAATTTAATTAAATTTTCTAATTGATTTAATAAATATTTTAATTACTTTCATAAATATTGCAATTAATTGCTGTTTTCGTCGTCGAGCCTCTTCTTCGATTTCAGCTCGATGTTGCAAATATCTGGCCCGTTCCTCCTCCGACATACGGGCCAATTTATTTCCGGCTCCTTTTTTCTTACCCATATTTCTTGAGAATTATATTTTTTCGAAGATCCTTAAAAATTAGTACTATAGTAAATTCCTATCGATAAGAATAATTTAGGGGAAAATTTCTAAAACTTCCACAAAACACCAAATTAAGTCTGAATAAAATTTGTTTAAATAATAATACAAATTCCGCCATGGTAACCCCACATTACATACAAGTCAATATCAAATTATCGATTTTATATAAGTAAACTTCTACTTCATGTAGAAAGTTCTATACTATAGAACCCTTGAGGTATTTTACATAGCAACCCCTAAACGTAATTTTGTTTATTTCTTATACAAAACGCATCTTTTGTATAAATTTTACAACGGTTTTATATTTTTTAAATAATTTATCTGATACAGAGCATGGATTTAACGACTCTATCGCCAAATTTTGATAAATCCATTTTGGAAATGATGAAACAAATCGAACGTGAGATAAATGGTTCAGACGCAATTGATGATGTCGAAAAGGACGATTTAAAAAATGTTGAATTTAAAATACAAGCAAATCGTATCGTAAAGATTCTAGATATTTGTATTGATAAATTAGAATTGGCCTTTTGCTTATCGGACATTATTGGTCAAGATCGAGAAATTGTGAAACGGTTGTGTAGACCAGATGAATATGAAAAGCTTATCGAGTTATACGAAGAACTACAAAAATGTGACGAATCAAAGACAAGTGAAGAGAAACTACCGAATCTAGATAAGTTAAACATTTGCTTAAATATTGCATTTAAAAGAGATTTTAAGGATCTGTTGCCCAGACACATCGAAAATGTAAATTGTTTCATAGAATATACATTAAACCTTATAAAATAATTTTAAAAAATTTTAGATTCCTTTAGCAGAAAGCCAATTTTTGGATGCAATAAAAGAATTGAAACGTTTAGCTGAATATCAAATTTCTATAACTGCTCCAAAAGCACTGAACAAAGAAAAGGTTTTGCACAAAATATGGATTACAAATTCCAAATTATGCATTAAAATAGACGAACTAGAAACAAAATTAAAATTTGAAAAGGAAAAACTGGTTGAAAACGAAAAGGAAAAGACGTTCAAGATTAGTGAGCTCAAGTGCACAATAGAACAAATGGAGCTGAAAAATAGTGAAGATATTGCCAAGGAAATGTAATTTATAGTTGAAATTTTGGCTTATACGGTCGTTTTCGATAACATGAGTATGATTTTTAATATGCTCTGGACCAATATGGTCCAACCAGATTGGTCAAAAGCCTGTTTAAAATCATACTCATGTAATTTTTAGTGAAATAAAAAAAAAAAGCTACATTAAATGTTTGCTTACTAGTCAGGAATCAAATAAATCAATGAAAAGGATGTGCATTGACAGTGAGGCAAGACAAAAAGAATTGGCCATTGAATTGGAAAAAACAAAAAATGCATACGACGATTTATTGAATAATAATTTGGCAAAAGAAAAAAAGTTAAGAGATCAAAAGTAATGTATATAACAATTAATGTTGTCCTAATTTACACTACAAGTTTTTTTATATGTTTCCTTATCTTTCTGTCTAAAATTTTTAATTTAATAAAGGAAATTGTAAACTCACGAAATATTTAAAAATATTTTAAAACGTGTGCCCGAAAACTTTTTTTAGACAAAAATATATAAGGATACGCATAATTATATGAAAAACAAGTGTAAATTAATAGAATAAAACACTTTTTTATAAATATAAAGATTAAAAACTCAACAAATCCTACAAACTTGTCTGAACAAATACGACAATGATGTGGGTGCCAAACATGAGGAACTAAACAAATTACGAAAACAGCTGAAAGATGAGCAGGAAAAATTTCGAAAATGGAAAGAGGAATACGATCGACAGGATATTGAGTATGTATAATATTAATTTATCAATAATTTAATGAATACATCCTTTACAATCCTTTTTAGATACAATGAAATTTTGAAAGAAAAGGAAATTGAAGAAAATCGTATTCGCGAGGAAAAACTGCTAATGTTCATGATGAACAGAGCGGCCATAACTGTGCAACGTGCATTCAGAAAATTGCTGCTAAAACGGAAGGGAAAGAAAGGAAAGAAGGGAAACAAAAAGGGCGGCAAAAAGAAGTAGTTTGAATAATTATATAATAAATAAATATTAGGTGTTTGGAAATTATTGTGGTTTTATTTATTACACAACGCGGACAGACGACGACTATATACTGATATCTCGAAAACGGCGCCTTTTTTTACGGATATTTTACTTTAAGGGACCCACACAGTTTGAAATTTTTAATAAATCAATTTTGGTTTTTTATCCGATAGTATACACTGTTATAAACATTCGCTCCAAATTTCTCAATCGAAATTTTAATTTTTGCGGTCGCTACATCAGCCAGTGTCTGGCGCGTCCGTCCGCCGTTGTACTGTTATTTCTTTGTCAAAACGGTGAACACTCTCAAAGCAACAGTTTTCAAGCTATCTCTTCGAAATTTTGACTGATTAATTTGCAGATCATATATTGTGCATTTTTTTAACCTTTCATGCTGAATTCGATACTTTTTGACCATTTGTTAAAATGTCATAATAAAAAAGCTTCCATAGAAGCTTTCCTACAGATTAATAATCTTCTTGAAATTTTAGTTTCAGACCAATTCGTTAGTACTGTAATTTGTAAAATAAAAGCAGACTGATTAGTTTATCCTAACGATAAAAAAAATATCTTGACATTATCTCCCGAAAGTGTAGAAAAAACTTTTCTTCGTATTGATTTCTAAGTATTCAAAATAATAATAACACCGACAAATTATCTGCATATCTACTACAATTTGTTTGAGTAATATAATAATTTCTTCTCAAGGTTTTTTGTATGGGAGCTACCATTTCTATAAAATTTCAAAATCGTATCTTGTATAGAACTTTCTATTTCTTTGTATACTATATTTTCTATCCTCCTTTTATGCATAGGAGCTACCATAGTTTCGGGGAACTGTCGTTTCAGGGAATTGTTGTTTCGGGAAATTGTCGTTTCGGAGAATGGTCGTTTCGGAGAATGGTCGTTTCGCTGAATTGTCGTTTTTGGGAATTTACTTTTCGGGGAATTGTCGTTTCGGGGAATTTGCGTTCCGGGGAATTGTCGGTAAACCCCTGGGGAGTAAAATTCTTGATATTTAATACAAAACAGTCAGCATGGACCAGTGAGTAGCGTCACGGCTTTGTGTCCAAGAGGTTGCGGGTTCGAGACTCGACAGGGTCAAAAAAAATTTCACAACTAGATTATCAACTTTCATTCGCAGGGGTATTTCTAAAAAATAAAAAGCGATCGAAGTGATTCGGAAGTCATTTAAAGCCGTTGGTTCGCCTATATGACACCAACTGACCAAAAACTATGGCGAGTTGCTGACAAAACTTAACCTTTGATATAGTCAAAAATGAAAACCATGGTATCAGATAGAAAAAATGGGTAAAAATCGTCCATATGCTTCCTCGCTTTGGAGTAAAGGACAGGATATTAAATAAATAAATCAAAATTCTTGATATTAAATAGCAGACAATCGCAAAAACCCATATATCATACATCTTATCTAGAAATTTCTATTTTTTTTTTGTGTACTTTATAGTGCGGACGGACAGACGGACAGACATATTTTTAATTTTTACAATTTTTCAAAATTTTATAAATTTTATTCCATAAGTACTAACCATATATCAATAAAAGTAATAAAGGATTCGCAAGTTTATTTTCCATTAAAAAAATTAAATAAGCAGATTACGCAACTATCCTTAAATAATTAATTATATTTGCACAATAATCATAGAAGTCTTCAAAAAATCAATTTAAATTTTTTTACTGTAGATATATAAAATGAATTAGAAAATAAAAAATAAAATGAAATAAAATCATTGATTGAATTGATTACATTTAAAATAGATAATATTGAAAAGCTCTCTACATATGCAAGAAATGGGTGAGTAATTCTTTACGATTTTTTTTTAATTTAATTCAATATACTTCGCAGCTTCTTTAAGAAGTAAATCAAAAAAAGAAATTATCAATATTAAAACAACCAAAATCAACGAAAAAATTACCTTACCAGCGAACAAAAATAAAACTGCAACAGAAGTTATTGACTTAGTTGATCAATCTGAAGAAGATGAGTATGGAAAGAACTTATTCAGTCCATGTAACCGGAGACCTACGTCTGAATTAAATAAATCTGACAATTATTTAAGTCCATTTGTGAGAGTAACTCGTGGTAAATTTGTTCGGTCAGTAGAAAATAAAAGGCGGCAAATCGATGATAATAAACATCAGGCATCTACTCTAACAGATACTCCGCTATCTGCTTTAACTTCTGTTACAAATATAACAAAGAGTGAAAGGAATTTGAGGACCCAGTCAAGAATTCCATTAAAGTATATATTTTATCCTAAATTAATATAAAAAAATGCATCATTCTTTAATTTACAGAAAACCTTCAAGCTGCAGATTAATCAATATTAATTAATGAATGATGATAAACAAATATGTAATTATTGTTTACATTTTAAAAATAATTTTCCTAATTATATACAACCAATAACCATAATACATAACTGTAACTTATTATTAAATAATTTAAAATAAATTAAAAATTGAATTTTAATTATTTAAATCAAATATAAGTTACATAAATGCCTAATTTGATTTTTATATGAACGAAAAACATGTTTTTTTTGCATATAGTTAAAATTTTCGGTTGAAATGCACTTTACCGGCGCTTTCACCCCATATATATATATTTTATTGTTAGTGGGAGGAAACCAACCCCAAGGGCAGAGGAGGGGTTTAAAGTTTCAGATAAAAATTTAGATTGTGACGTCATTAGAAAATATAAACGCTCCATATCAAAATACGCGTATTTATCCCCTCTATCCATCCTCTAAATTTGGAGCTTTTATATTTTCTAATTACTTCACAATCTCAATTTTTACGTTTTTTATCTGAAACTTTGAACCCATCCCCTGCTCTAGGGGGTAGTTTCCTCCAAAAACAAAGTATATGGAGTGACCCGGGAAAAGACTCTAAACGGAATCGCAAAGTATGGGACCATTAAAAACTTTCCCTTCCACCAAAATTTGATCAAATCCCTCTACGCGGGTAAAAAACTTTCTATACATGCTAACAATAATCATCAGGGAGTTCCCTTAACCTTTGACCTGCAAACTCCAAATCCAATCTGAGAGTATGGGACCACTAAAAACTCAAAATATGGCCAAATCAGACTACTAGTAAAAAACTTTCTAATTTTTTCGGCGATTTTTACAAAGTCGTATGGTGCCCCCTTTAGCTTTTGACCTAAATACTCCAAATGAAAGACCACTAAAAACTGACCCCTACCAAAATTTGGCCAAATCCGATTACTGGTAAAAAAAAATTTCTCTATATGTTCATATTTTTCGGCCCCTTTTTAGGAAAAAATCATATGGGGCCCCCTTTTACCTTTGACCTAGCGACTCCAAATGCAAGACCAGAACTACAA
>JANSTW010048535.1:0-12983 GCA_027564275.1 Diadocidia ferruginosa
CCTCCTGTGACGTATTGCGCAGTAGAAAACGAAAACAAACCCAGCTGTCAATATTACCTCTAAATCGTACTACCATGGACTTGCCCCAACTTTTTTGAAATTATAGGTATTTGTAATCTTTTATTTGATACCCCCTCAAACCCTCTCAAAATATCAATTTTTCTGAAATTTTGGCCAACATTTAAATTCTTCTCCCGTCCAATGGGTGCCAAGTGTTATAATGTTCAAGAACATATATTTGCACTGTCTTTTTCTTATATTTGGTGTTCACTCTGCTATTATATTTGCTCTATGACCATAATATATAAATATTTTTCTCCCAACAGTTGGCAATCCTACACTCAAAAAGTCTGTTTTCGTTTTTGGAGCAAAATTTGCAAATGGCGTCCAACTTGTCAGTCAATTTATAAATATTTCAGTGGTTTTGTGTACTTTGTTCTGCGAGTTTTTGCTGTTTTTGGCTAGACAAAAAATCCAATTTAAAATAATTAAGGCAAAAATCACTCTTGCAGTTTAATTAAATTGTACAGAAATGCCGATTTGTTCGTTGCGCGCCTCGATTTTCTAGCTGATGAATTTCGAATGGATATGAATAATAAAGGCGAACACAAAAATTAGTTTTTTTTAGAAAAATGTTTGTTAGAAATGATGAAAAATAACACGAGGATTAATATCGCTAGGAGAAAAAATTAAAATCGCAACTAAATGAAATTAAATTATAGAATTAAACAATTACAATGGCACACGGACACGGGACAACAAATCTATTGAGCTCAGACATCTCCCGCAGAAATCCCCAAGATGAATACGAATTGATACAAAAGATTGGCTCTGGAACTTATGGCGATGTTTATAAGGTGTGTGTATACAGTGTGTGTGTTTTTCTCGTCTTCGGTTTTTTTTTCACTTGTAAATTTTGCATTATATTTTCATTGTTGTTGAACAATAATATATAGGTAAAATACCTAGGCATGTCTAATTATATCCCTAATGGTTAGATGCCATAAAGTCTGGCGATTTTTTTCTGAATAAATTTGTTTGCACTTTTTTGCGATCAATAAATTAAGTCCAAAATATTTACAGATTTTAAGAAATGGAAATTGTAATGGTTTTTTTTCTTGCTAATAGGCAAAACGAATACAAAGCAACGAATATGCAGCCACAAAAGTAATAAAAATCGAACCAGGCGATGATATTCAAGTAATCCAACAGGAAATCATAATGATGAGAGATTGTCGACATCCGAATATCATCGCTTATTATGGTTCATATTTGAGAAAGGATAAGTTATGGATTTGCATGGAGTATTGCGGTGGCGGCAGTTTACAGGACATCTATCAAGTGACGGGCCCACTGAATGAACAGCAAATCTCTTACATGTGCAAGGAAACATTAAAGGGTCTTCAATATTTACATTCAATGAGCAAAATGCATCGTGATATAAAAGGTGCCAATATATTGCTTACCGAAAGTGGTGACGTAAAATTGGCAGACTTTGGAGTTTCAGCACAAATTACAGCAACAATAAATAAACGACGTAGTTTTATCGGAACACCCTATTGGATGGCACCCGAAGTGGCGGCTGTCGAACGAAAGGGTGGTTATAATCATTTATGTGATATTTGGGCTTGTGGAATTACGGCTATTGGTAGGTGTTAAGATATTTTAAGTTTTTGGTTTGGGAAATAATTTATTTGTTTCTTAATTAAACAGAATTGGCCGAATTGCAACCACCAATGTTTGATTTACATCCGATGCGAGCATTATTTTTAATGTCCAAAAGTGGCTTTAAGCCGCCCACATTAAAGGACAAAGAGAAATGGTCGCCTGTGTTTCATTCATTTATTAAAACGGCTTTAACGAAAAACCCAAAGAAACGACCGACCGCCGAACGCCTACTAGCCCATCCATTCGTTTCGAACGAAATGTCTGTGCGCGTTGCCAAAGAATTACTACAGAAATATCTTAGCCCTAATCAATTTTACTTTAATTCTGACGGTGACGATGATGGAGCTATTGCAAATGTACCTCAACGTATTCCTAGCAAATCGACGTCACGTTCAAATGGATTGCTACAAAATCATACACTTAAAACTGGTAATTTATTTTGTATACCATTTTTAGGTTACAAATAAGTGAAACTGTCAATTTTAGGAAGTCATTTTTTTTATTTGTTTTTTTTTTTCTTTAGCTGGAGTTTCATGTAATCTTGTCTTTTGTTTTTTAAAAAGATCTCATGAAACTCTAATCTTATCTAATTTAATAATTTGCGACATGAGAACCATACAGTTCTATCTGATACGTAATTCCTATTTAGTTCGAACTGTATGGTTCTCACATCGCGATTTATAAAATTTATGATTTTTTTTACGAATTCGGAGAATTCATGATAATGTTTACTATTTTATTTATTCTCAAGGTTCGTCATCCCAGTGGAAAGAACGATCATCGAGTCCGGAAACCTTACCCAGTGATATGTGAGTATTAAAATGTTTTATGTTTAATAAATCTCTAAAATTAATTAAATAGTTAAAATTTTATACATTTTCGAGGATATGATGAATAATAGTGTTGCATTCTTATAATTTATTTATAGATTCGTAATTATTATTATTTTTTTTAATTTGAAACATTCTATATACCTATAGTTGTCTAATTGTATAAATGTTCTCATTTTTATGTAATATTTAGCCTAATAAAACGTCCGAAAATTTCTGGTACACTCATCTTTCAAATGACCTTAAGGTTAGAGATGATAAAAAGAAAAATAAATAATTAAATAATGAGCTGCAATAATAATAATAAAATTGTGTCTCTTGCCACGAAGACAGCTTGAATCGATATATCGGGCTAACATCAATAACCGCTATCCCACATTATTTTTCTTCAAAAAACGTTTTTTTAATGTTAATTAATGTATCTCTTGGTTAAGAGTGTCATTGCACCAAAAAACGATTTTTTCAAAAATGTGGCATAGCGGCTATTGAATTTAGTGTATTGATATATTATTGTTTTTCAATAAAAATACTATGTGTGTTTGATTGTTTATTAATTTTTATTTTTTATTTATCATAGATTAACATATAGCATCAATTTTGTAAACAATTATCATAAAATTTGTTAATAACATCAAGAATAATTGTATTTCATATGATATGACGCATTTTGAACAATGTTTGTGTACCTACAAGTTTCGCTTATGTGTTGAAAATATTTATTGCTTTAATTGGGATATTTTAAAGATAAAACAAAGGGTTAAGTTTTAGTATACCAAGTAAAATATCTTTTAGAGCAATAAAAACAATGTTTCAATAAAGCATTTTATATGATTGAAACAAAAAATATTAACAAATTGAGATATAAATATTTTTTGTATTATTCTAAATAATTTAAATAATTTTTAAAACCTGAAAAAATTCGATACAGTCATCAAAAATATCTAACTACATACGTAGTTATTGTTTAAAATTTGAATCAAAATTATTTGAGAGACTTTTTTAGTCAAAATTTCAATCAAAATTATACACTGTATTGTATTTTAAATAATTTGTTTGTAACCTTTTTAGTTGTAGTTTTTTTTTCTTTTCTCCTCTATACATTCGTCCCTTGATTTACGCGGAGCGTTTGGTTTGTGTAAAAAATTGGTGCTACCTGCGAATGCTTTGATTCAAAAACCATAAACTCCCAAAATAAGTCGGATTTCTTCAATAGATTTATTCCTAAAAAAAAAACTGCTCTCACAATGAAATTGTTTTAGTTTTTAGTTAAGATCACAACAGTATACTTCTGTCAAACTGAAAACTTTTGATTTTACGAGCTTATATTTTGCAATTCAGGGACGAGGTAATTAAAATTTATTAAAAATAACAACGCACTCTAATTAACCATTTTTTAGAAAAATAAATGTCAAATAATGATCAAATTCGACAATCACTTTTTTTTTTAAATTTTCGATTGTACTAAAGATTCGACGTTGAAATTAATTTCAATCACCTCGCCCCAGATATAAAGATGTTTAACTGAAAACTGAAAAAAATTCATTCACAAAACCTAAAAATATAATGTGCCAAATGAGTGTTTCTGAATCGATCGGTCCGCACAAATCGGGGGACGGGTGTACTTATGTAATAATAACATTTTTGTTGTTGATTGAATTAATTATAAATCCACCGCATTTTTATCATGTTAAATGTTTTTTTTACAAACCAACAATTTTTTTTCTTTAAATTTTAATTGTAGGAGTCTGTTGCAATATATTGATGAGGAGCTAAAGCTCAGGTAATTACTACTACTACTTTAAAATGAACAAACTAAACTAAAAATAACTTCTTTACATTAAATTCTGGCATAAATACAGTATAGCATAAGGATGAAGTTGATATGCTGTATGGAGGAGGGGTAAAACTGGCTTTAGTTGCCAGGAACTTTATAAGTTTACCACCAGAGGGGTTTAAAGTTTGTATAGGGCGCAACGAAAAAACATTTATATTTATTTGGTATCGAATGAAAGGTCTTAAAAATAGAACAAAAATAGTTCTTGAGAGTTTTTTGTGTATCACCCACGATGATAATGTTGAGCTGCTGAGAAGAGTTGTTCTTTCTTCGATTCAAGACCCTGCTGTTTCAGGCAAAAGACAATGATGTCTTAAAACGACAAATTCGGCGATGCAACAAAATCGTCGATGTTTTATGTATCTGGGAAAAAGCAGGATATGTTGGAAGTGACGAATACATTGTCCGGCGTAATTTATTTATTTTAAGTGTCATAAAAAATGTTTTTCACAATTATCCCCAACTTTACTCCAATTTTTAGTACTTGTATAAGAACTAAAATTGTTTCTATTTTTAAGACCTTTCGTTTAATAACAAACAACTCCATATGAATTGATATGTCATTGACGTCTCATACAAACTTATAACATCTCTGAGGGGCAAACCCTTTAGGCAACTGAAGCCAACTTTACACATATCGTCAATGCAGCATAGCGACCCTCCCATACAGGGAGGTCTGCTGTACGGTATTTCAGCCAAATAAATTGTATTTTTTTAGTTTTGAACAAAGTGTTGTAGATGTCTCAACTTGTACGCTTTAAAATTTATTATTTGGCTGATTGTATTTTCTTTAAAAACAAAATTTTCCTCTTTCTGTCATTTTTTTTTGTTGAGTTTTATAGAGTCAATTTTCTTATTCTTTATCCAAAACTCTCTTACAGAGCAACACTTCCTTTAACTGACACCAAAGATTTATTATCACCTGATTGCTTATGCTCTTCCCAATATAATAATATTTCCCCTTCAAATTATCATGGTAGTCACGCGGCCGCTGCTAACGATCTAAACAATCTAAATATTAATCAAAATGCATGCTGTAATGACGGATGTGATGATCAATGTATTTATAGCTGTAGTCAAGATGAAGTTTCACCACAAAATAATGGTCATCAACGAAATGTTCGGATCAATGATAGTGAGGGTAACAACGATGAGATTACATCATCACCACAGCAACAACACCAACGACACAGTTCTATGGATCAATTAGTTGGTCTGTTTAACGATATGGTAAAGAGTACACCTTCAACAGCAGCTGCCTCGGTATCGGTAGCCTCATCATCGGCAGCTAGAAATGGACGTAGTCTAAGTGAAGACGGACAAGATATGGATGGTAAATTTTTTTTGATATTTTGAGTTTTTTTTTTCAAATTAAATTTTACATAATTAAGGCAAAGAAACTCAACCCGACCTATTAAATAACACACCTCCTGTGCCTCCAAAACGTTCACATCGAAGACGACACACACCGCCACGACCACTTTCCAATGGCCTGCCACCAACCCCTAAAGTCCATATGGGCGCATGTTTTTCGAAAATATTTAACGGTTGTCCGTTACGAGTTCATTGTACCGCCTCATGGATCCACCCCGATACACGCGATCAACATTTGCTTATTGGTGCCGAAGAGGGAATCTTTCATCTGAATATGAATGAATTGCACGATGCAGCGATTGATCAAATGTATCCAAGACGAACCACATGGTTGTATGTTATAAAAGATGTTCTGATGAGTCTATCTGGCAAAAGCTCACAATTGTATCGACACGATTTGCTGGCTTTACATTCGAAACAGAGTCACCGTTTCTCGATGCATATGAATAAAATTCCTGAACGTTTAGTGCCTCGAAAATTCGCTCTAACCACAAAAGTTCCCGACACTAAAGGTTGCACACAATGTTGCGTTACACGAAATCCATACAACGGTTACAAATATCTGTGCGGATCGTTGTCGTCGGGCATATTTTTGATGCAATGGTATGATCCGTTAAATAAATTTATGCTTTTGAAACAATGTGATTGGCCTTCGCTTACCGTCAATTTGAGTGGCGTTAATCCGGCAATAAATGGTGGCATAACGAGTGTTTTTGAAATGATTATCACACCAGAATTAGAATATCCAATTGTTTGTACGGGAGTTAAAAAGGGAGTTAACGGTGGTAGTGTCAAGCTGGACTTGATCAATATGAATAGTGGTAAGAGGAGATGCGAGAAAATTGTGTGTGGCAGATTTAATTTAATTTTTGTGTTGTAGGCGCCAGTTGGTTTCATTCGGATGAACTTGAAATGGACGGTACGGCAACTATGATACCAAGACGAGAACCTATTAAAGCTGTTAAAGTTTTTCAGGTAAATGTTGGCAGTCTCTCTGAAACAAATAACTTTTCTGATACATTTTCTTAATACACAGGTTGATAAGGACGCAATTATAGTTTGTCATGGAAGCACAATTCAAGTGGTTACAATGCAAGGAAATCCCATACAAAGTAAAAAACTAGTATCTCAATTAACATTTGATTTTTATATAGAAAGTATTGGTGAGTGAATTTTCTGATTTATATTTAATTTTAAATAAATTTTCTCAATGCGTTTCCTATATAGTTTGTCTACCCGACAGTGTATTAGCATTTCATAAGAATGGTATGCAAGGTAGATCGTTACGAAATGGTGAAATTACCCAAGAAATAACCGATGAAAGTCGTACATATCGACTTTTGGGATGTGATAAGTAATTACAGTTTTCTATAATTAGATCAAAATGAATAAATTTATAGTCATGAAATAATGAGAGCAATTTTCAGTAGCGCCATCTAATATAACCTAGTTCAAACATTGAATTTTCTATACAAAATTCAATGTTTGATTTAGCAACCCAAAGATGTCGCTACTGCCATTTTCTGTTATTGCATCATTATAATAGATTAAATACACAAAGACCAAGTGCATTCGATTTAAATAGTGGAACAATGAAAGAAAATTTCAGTAGCAACATCCAATATCTTCTCATTGTATTTTCTATATAAAATGCAGATGTCGCTAATGAAATTTTCTGTCATTGTTTCACTACTTAAAATATATATATATATATATATATATATACACTTTGACAAAGATTAAATGCAATCTATTTTAATTTTTATATTTTTAAATATTTTAGAGTGGTCGCCTTAGAAAGTCAACTACTTCGAACTGGTTCACTGGGCCACGAAGAGGGTCATGATCTGTACATATTGGCCGGTCATGAAGCGAGCTATTAAATTAAATTGTTTTATCAACGTTTTAAAATCAATATACAAGTATACTTTGCGAGAAAGTTATAAAAAAACGAGTATATCAATAATACAAAGTAAACATTTTGTTTACCTGGGAACTACACCAGAGAAACTTTTTCCATTTAGCTCTATAGTTTGGTCCATGAAGTAAAAAATTGAAATTGAATTTAATATTTACCTGTATGTATCGCCAAATTTTCAGTTTTAGTCAGGGATATCATATTTTTTTAAATTGCATATCGGGATTCAGGACACATTTTTCCAAGAGCGTTTTAGAAAAAAATGAATATATTTTTTTCAGTTTTTTAAGTTAAAGAAAAGTTCTATTGTACTGATATTGTAGTAAAATGGGCAATTTTCAGTATTTCGGTTAGGAAAAATCCAACAGAATTAAATTTCTTCTTGAACTTTTTGAGGTGAAATTTGCATGTTTCCACATATATGTAAGTCGCGTATTATGGTTTAATTTTAACAATTCTTCAAAAAGCATCTTCGTTGGTGCTGCGAGTAAATGTTACTCGAACATTCAATGTAGGGCCTTAGGTCGTGATGCGGGAATCTGTGTTTGATATCTGAACAATCCCGCTGAAATCGGGACGGATGACATATGTGGTTTTAGGACTTTACGCTTATATACAGCCTAAATTCGACCGATTTTTACAAAAAAAAAATGTACTTTCACAAATGTTCGATAAACTTTTAAAAATTTTGTAAAAAAAATCGGTCGAACCTTATGCTGTATATTAGTGTAAAAAAATACATGTTCGACGGTACATACAAGCAAATATTAAACTTTTTTTTTATTACGTGGATCGAAGAGCCATTAGAAAAGTTGCGCAACATGTTGCTCTGGTGTAGTTCCCAGGTTAATTGAATGCGCACGACACATTGTGCACTCTTCATTGGTGTTTGCTGCGGTAAAAGCTCACGTAATCCAGTTTTCAAAACATTATACTAAAAATAAGATTCCATCATTTTATGCCGATCAGTGTTTTATATAGTTAAATACAATTTAATTAATTAATACATTTTATATATTTTTTTATAATTTTTAGTTAAAAATTTGATTAAAAAAAAAATCTGTTCGTTAAGTAAGCCAAAAAATAATTATTAACTTCAACATTATATAAAAAAAAACAATTTTAAATTATAGTCATTAATATTTAATTTATAAATAATATTTTTACCATTTAATTAAAAAAAAAAAATAGTTATATGTAAACACGAAATACGTGCACATTATTAAAAATAACGCAAGGACGTAAAACTTTTCTTTTAAATTTATTTTTAATAATTATTCAATAACGAAATTTATTATGTCACTTAAAATAAACATTTTACTCAATATGCTCACAGAGCTGCAACATATACAATTTATAACAAAACTAATCAATTCATTTTTGTATTGCAAAAAAAAAGACATTCATTAACATAATATAATTATAACTAAAAGTCATGCAAACAATTTTCTAAAGCCGCAATTTTGCTTAAAACATTATAGCGACGCAATATATAATCAATAATTATTTTCTAAAAGGCAAATTTTAATTTAAAAAAAATGGTTTAACGACAATTTTTCAATTTCGACCAAAACTTCGCAAAACAACAAATTATCCAATAATTTTATTTGTTCTCTATTTTTTATAATTGTGTATTTTTTTTAAATATTTTTTAAAAAAAATTATAATTTATTTTTGTAACTTTGTGTGTAAGTAATTCAGAAATGATTCTATTAAAATACGAAATATATTGTAGAAGAAATCCCAAGCGAATATATTTAAAAAAAAAATTGTTAATTAAAAAAATTATAATACAAACATAAAGAAAAAATATATTTTAGAAAACAATAAAATTTAGCAGTAAAACGGAACAAATTTTAAAATTGTATAGAATATGCGGCCGCCATTTTATCATTATCAGTTAAGAAATTAATACGAAAATTTGACAATCTAGTTATTAAAAGTAATTGGCAACAATTTGATTTGTATATTAAAACAAAAAACATTTATTCATATTCACAATCATGTACGAAATTTGTATAGTGACATCTGTGTTCTTTTTATTTATCAAGTAAATTTTCAGGGTTTATTGAGTTATCTAAGAGATGTCACTGTTGAAAATTTCTTATAATTTTATCACTTTAAGTTGGTTGATATTTTTTGAATTTATGTCCTACGTTTATGGACATTTCATTGTAAAATAAATACAATTCAACCATTTTTCCAATAGAAATTAATAAAAACAAATTATATCAAATATTAACTGATAATGTTGGATGGATAGGATTTTAATTAAAAATATTAAATTCTTAAAGAGATCTATTTTAGTATAAACAGACATAAAAATGCAATGCAATAAATCAAAAATATAAATAAAACAGTTACAAAATTTAAAACAAAAATGTTATCTTGAAATTATAATAATATATTTGATGAAACTAATATATAGTAAATGTAATGCGTTCTCTGATTATGATCGCAATAATATAGAATATGCGGTTTATAATGTATATCAAAATGAATATCGATACACTAGTTTCAATAACAGCTATCCCACATTTTATTGCAATGCAAACATCATTTTTTGATGCAACCAAGAGTTACATCGATTATCATCCAAAAGACGATTTTTGAAAAATATTGGTTATTGAAGTTAATGCATCTTTATTTATACTGGCAAAATATTGAGAGTTTTAGAGGTGCCATCTTAGGGATCCTAGTTCAGACATTGCAAATTCCATACAAAATGTTTGATTTAGTATCTGTAAGATGTCACTAATGAACTGTAATTAATGTATAGATCAATTTTGGCGATCATGATTTTAGAAGAGATTTGTTATCTAATTTAGATGAGTAACTCGCTCCATTTATAGATTAACTTTAAATTAGTTTTGCGCGAGCGTAAGCAGTACACACAGTACTCACTTAGAAGCGACTAAATATTCAAATTATAAACATTAAAAACATTTCAAAATTATAATATATAATAAATATACGTATATATATTTTCAGAGAGAACCAGAAATTTAAAGAAAAAATATTTTAAATATTTAATAAAATACACAGATTATATTTTCTTGACTTAACATAACAAAAATTATATAAAACCAACAAAAAACACAATAAATGGAATTCTAGAGTACTAAAATATTAAAAAAAAAATCTATATAAATTGCATGCTAATCAACAAAAAAAAAACAATTAAATCCCCGACTATAATATATTATATATACTGACATGTTAAATAAATTAAAAAAGAGAAAAAAACTAATAATATAATTAATAAAAATATTATTTAAATATAAAGAAGAAAAGATTTGTGGTTTTATTTTCATATAATCTTCAATTTTACAAAATATTAAAACGTAAGATGGCGTTGTAGTTCGTAATATAAAATTTTGTAAGTACGCATTGCGACTTTCATCGACACTACAAAAAATCTATCTCTGTCGATACTGAACGCATCCAATCCCTACAAAATTTATTGTTACCGCTAAAAATGTACTAGATTTTTTTTTCAGCGGGAACTGTCATCTCGATTTTTTGTTTATTTATTTTTATTATTGGAATTTTGCATCAACGATTTGCAAAGATTTTAATTAAATTAATTTAATTAAAAGGCCTAAATACGAAATAAAACAAAAACATGATTGACGAAGAGAAGTTCGAAAGCAAAGATAAGCCAAAGGCCAAATATACGGTGCGTACACCGACCGATATACAGCGAATCAAATTGGAAAAGTTGATGGAGAATCCGGTAATTTATGCTTCTATTATATTGAATTACCAAATTAATAGAAGTTCTTTATTATTATTTAGAATAAACCAGTTCTTATACCCCAAACAACAAATAAACAAAAAAATTTCATGACTGCGATACCAACGTTTGTACGTAACGTTATGGGCAGCAGTGCCGGTGCAGGCTCTGGAGAGTTTCATGTTTACAGACATTTAAGACGCAAGGAGTATGCTCGACAAAAGTTCATACAACATAAAAGTAAACAAGTTAGTAAATTAAATCAATTGAACTGCTCGGTTATTTATTGTTTGTCTTTTAGGAAACACTTGACGATGAACATCAGAACAGAATCGATCAAAATCGACTTCAGGCTGATGCTAAAACGGCAAAAAAACGTGCGAAACGTCTAAAGAAAAAGAAAAATCAACTAAATAAAAGGCAACAAAATAAAAATAAAGTTGCAACTGGATCAGCAGAAGCCACAGTAGAATCAAATGAAGACGATAGTGACGATGAAGATGAAGATATAACGGATAAACCTGAAGTGAATTTAGAAACAGAAAAGTGTACAAACGAAGATGTGGAACAGGAAAAGCAAGCAGTACTTACTATGAATGTCGAAGAAGATATAACTGATAAACCTGAAGTTAATCTAGACACAGAAAACCGTACAAATGAAGATGTTGCGAATGCCGATGAAGATATAACTGATAAACCTGAAGTGAATTTAGAAACCGAAAAATGTTCAAATGAAGATGTTGCGAATGCCGATGAAGATATAACTGACAAACCTGAAACAGAAAACCGTACAAATGAAGATGTGGAGCAAGAAAAGAAGCAGGATGTAATTGACAATAAAAATGTAGTGGAGGCAACCGCTGATGTTACTAATAACGAGGACATTGTTGAACAGAATAATATTGAACAAAAAGCTTCCGCTGAGCATTTAGCGATTCAAGAAAAGGAAATTGATGCAAAAGTATCGGCTACAGCAGAGGCGTAAATGTTTCTTACAACACTATACTTACTTATATTATTAAATATATTTTTTAAGTTTAAAATGAAATAGATTTTTAGAAAATAATTGTAATATTAACAATTTTTTTTTAATCTATTTAATTTTAAATTTACAGACCTTATATATTATTTTATAATAATAATTTCGATTTAATATAGTTATCATGATACTGTCAATGCGCTTCTAAATTATAACTATATAATGGTTTTGTTATAGTAACTATAAGATCCTTTAATATTGCCAAAGAACATGAACGAATTGTTTTTTAATTAAATTATTTGTTAATGTTCTTTAATATTGCACCGTTTTAATTAATACACAAAACAATTAATTTCTATACCAAAAAACGATATTTTCAATGATAATAATTTTACACTGGAAACATTTTTTTCGCAAATCCCGTCACAATTAAAGATTCGTCTCAATTTTTTTAGTTATTTAACAGCAAAACTGGTATACAACTTTTATAATAGACATTTTATATGAATGTTTAGTTTTTGAAGGTTCAAATGCCCATGTAATAGTAGCTTCCGAAACATGGTTTAAATCATACTATTCAAATAAATCTGTGGAAATCTCCGGATAAAATATTTTAAGGAATGACGGTTTAGTTTTAACGTAGT
>JANSTW010048546.1:0-12982 GCA_027564275.1 Diadocidia ferruginosa
ATTCTATTTTATTCTATTTATAGGAATCAATCCTTAAGCAAATAATATAATATTATAAGAAATTCTAAATTTCAGCTACAATCACAAACACCACAAAAACTAAGTGCCCGTTATAGAAATAATAATAATCATAAAATAAATGGGCTGAGCGGTACAAGAGGTGGCTCGTTTGGTGGTGCAGGTTCATCTAATCATCAACCACCAAATTACATACCAACAATACCACCACAACCGCAGAGATCAACGGAACCGGTAAGTAGAGCTATACTCTTGCTTTTTCAACAAAGTTATAAATTTTTCAAAATTTATCCCAACTGTCCCCTTCAGAAAAAAAGAGCCAAACATTGGATTTTGCAAATAATAGTCAAACGGAATATTTGTTTTTAAATTTTATCTTGGAAATTGGATTTTTCTTTAAACATAGTACTTTACAGTTCACCCATTTTCATTTAAAACATGCACCACAAAACATTTTTTAATTTTTTTAGCACTTTTTTATAGGACACACAGTCCGTAAAGAAGCATACAGTAAAAACGTATACGAATTCATTTTTTTTTCATTTCGAGAAAAAGGAACTATTTACTGAATGATTTTCCTACGCAATATATAAAGCTGTAATTGCACATTTTTTTCACAAACACACTATTTTCTATATATTAATTAAGAAAACTAAAAAGCCACACACAAAAAAACGACAAAACAAAAATGTTTGCTTTTTGTTTTTTTTTTCAAAAGGCTATTGGATGGGAATGGTCTATATCACATCCTCCAGTAATGCATGGCGTTAGATCAAGTTTTTATAAAAACGACGATGAAGCTCAAACCGATCAACCAGCATGGCCGGCTTATCATCGTCATCATTCACATGTTCATCATGAAAATGCGGCCACCATTGGTCATAAATTACATTGGAAATTCAATGAATATCGAACGAATGCAGATCAGGGAACATTTTCATATTTTAGATTTTAATAATTTTTTGTATTCATTTAAAATTTTGTTTGGTATTTTTATATAATCTATACATTTCATTAATCACTAAACTTATATACTAATACATGGTTTCTAACGAAAAGGATATTTTTAATAGAATTGTTTAAATGACATAATGAATTTATTTTCCAAAAAAGTATTATTAATTTAAACATTAAAAAGAATAATAAATATTTAAATTTAATTTTAAATATTTCAACAATAATTATTAAATTCATCATTTAACTTAATATTTAAATTTAATCTTAATTAAATCATATTTATGTGGTTAAGGGGTTTAAAACCGATAAATATATTTTAATATTTTAAATATATTTTTTTTAAATCCTAATTAATAAAAAAAAAATTTAACAAGAACAATAAATATATTTAACATTTTTTATAATTATACGCAATTATTTACAACACACCAATGTTTGGCTTTTTTATTTAAAAAAAAACAGAACAATTTTCCTATATAAGAGCCGCAGTTAAATATGGCCATAACCAGAAATTTAATCATTTGTATTCTTGTATGCACCCTTTGAATAGATATCTCTTTATTATATATAGCAGTGTTCCAATTTGCACCTTTCTTACACATTTTTTTAAATTTAATAAATTATAGGATGACACAACCACCACGAACACAATAACACAATATACAAATTGGACTGATGAAGATGATAATACGGCTTTATATGACGATGATGTTATTGTTGAACCATATCATAGTGGTCTTATGCATAGCCCGCAAATAGCTGTTGAAACGTCTCATCATTCATCATCGGTTACTGTATCGATATTTGGTGCCTTATCGGAGATTCTATCACAAACAACTGAAAGTCTTAGTTTCTTAACGTCAACAACAACAGAGGCAGATGATTCACAATTTTACACAAGCACTATTAGCACAAGCACTGCACCAGTTACAACCACCACCACAACAACATCTACAACCACAACAACACCAGCACCAACAACAACTATTCCAACTGCAAGAACCGTAGAACAGGTACAAGAGAATATCATACAGGATTCTAGGATAGCTCGTAAATTGGCATCAAATGTATATAATAATGCTTACAATAACAAATCTTCTAATAACGATCTGTTAGCCGATCAAGAATTAATATTAATCCAGGAAAATGAAATTCCATCAAGGCTAAATGAATCTGGTTTTGTATCCGAAATTCCTTTCCATTCAGTCCGTGTATCCACTATTCATCCCCCACACATCACATTGCTTACATCACATAGTACTGCTAATATCACTACAAATAATTTGACAAATTATGACACACACAATTTAACAACCACCATCACATCCCACCACACACAATTAGCTTCTAATATCACAAATTCTATCAATGAGGGCACTACTTTAAACACATTAACCGATAATTCTGATTCAATTGATTCTTTATCTGAAACATCTACTGTAAATTACAATCCGACAACTCATTCAACTGATGCCATTACCCTGATCCCATTATTTTCATCAAATTCATCTGTAACTGCAATTATCGATGAAATAACAACGCAAAATTCAGACAATCTAGAGACAACCACTGTAGGCGAACGAACGACTGATGACAATTTGACCACAAATTTAGATGACACCACAAAAATGCCAACAACAAATCATCCATTCGCTACAATCCAAGATTTTTCACAACTCCGATCCCGACTCGTTACATCCTTAGCCATACCGAATGATCGAAATCCAATTTATTTGCAACCCGATGCAATGACAACGCCAATGAGTTACACAATATTGGATAAGCTGCTTATACCCGAGATAATACTAACGACTCTTGAACCGCATGTTGAAGCTTCAACTTTCGAAGATATCAGTTTAACGACGAAAATTATTGATTCTGGAAAATCTAATGACGAAACCACCAGTAAATCGAGTATTGATGTATCAACTCCTATAGAAACATCTATTTTATCGTTAAACAGTGATAATTCTAGTCATGTATTGGATTCCTCAAAACATGCAGCGGATCTGAACGAGACATCTCCAAGTTTATCAACCAGTTATTCGCAAATTATTGATACGACAACATGGAAACCTACAGTTTCAAGAATACAACAAAGTCCTTCCACAACCACCGCCCTGCCAATCGGTTATATGTCACGTTTTGGAAACAATCGAATACCAATCTTGCCGATTGGAACATCATCCAGATCGTCGAGCAGCAGAAGAGATTATGTTGTTTACGGAATATTACCGAATAATACAGTTGTGAAAAAAATTCTCATCGATAATGAGGATTCGTTAACGACTACAGAAAATCCGTTAATTGTTTACGGTATTCTGCCAAATAATTCGGTTGTACAAAAATATCCAAATGGAACAATCGTACAGGTTGATCAAAGTGCTGCAACTAAGGGAATTTTTGAAATAACAAACATAGATCCGAAAATGTTAATTGATCCAAATAGTGACCTTTATAGAACCTCCTCATCGTCTACCACACAGATGATACGTTCGGTTGAAAGTACTACGCCAGACAATTTACTGTCTACTGTAAATATATCAGAAATTACAACTGCTCCTTCCATTTCTATCTCCGATGATGGCGATGCAACAACGGTATATTTCCATTATTATATTTTAATTTTTTGTCTCAATATAGTTTTTTATTGAATTCAGTCCTTTCGATCTAAGTTAGAAAAATCAGAAAAATTTAAAGTACTTTACAAGTGTCATATGGTAGATAGGTTGTAGGTCTGATTGAGTAAAACACGACTTCATATTTAAAAATTTTCAGACATTTACTTTATTTATTTTAAAGTACAATAGATTCGCAATAATTTTTTTTTAAATCGGTTAGAAATGGTCAAAGTTACAAAATTTTTTTATATTTCTCGGACTATATTAAAAACGACTGAAGTTTAAAATTCTCCCGCTCACAGATCTTCACCAATTTTTTCTAGGAAGGTACGAGTGCTTTCACTTCGGCAATTTCTTACCGATTTGACCAAATAAAAAAGATTTTAAATTTTTCGGACACCCCCAAAATTTTGATTTACCTTTTAAAAACTATTTTAGATGACTTTACGCAGTTAAAAATGTGTAACTCTGCCATTTTGTCCCTATTTTAAGTTTCAATTTTTTTTTAGAAAGTATAAATAAAAATTCCCTTCTAATGATTTAAAAAAATTAAAATTTTAATTATCAGATCAAATAAATTACAAAAATATTAGATAAAAATTCTGAACTGATTTAATTTAGGAAAATAGTATACCCTCTATGAAGAATTATTTGAAATTCTTCTACAGTTATTAATCTGCATTTTACCATATTCATTAACGCAGTATTTAGTTATTGTTCCGATAAATACATTTTCATTATACAATTTTTTTTTGTAAATTATCAAAATTTTACATTTAGTAAATAGTATAGCATATAGCTATTTGAATAGATAGAAGTATTCATAGAGCTTTGTAAAAAATAATAAGCAGGACACAATAAGATATATACACATCCAAAAACGCATCAAAATTTTGTTATCGTAAAATGTACAATATTTGGCAACAACAAAACACCATGAGCTACACAAAATTTATATAAATTTATAGAGAAAAACATATATCAAATTTATAAAACAAACCTAAATAATCCATTTCAGACTGCCTCCACGATATTCGAAATCTTAAAAAACTATAATCAAACTAGCAACAAAAATCCGACCACAAAATCACAAAATATCTTTAGTCTTGCACCAATAATATTATCTTCACCATCACCACCCAATTATACTACTACAACAAATATGCCGCCCGTTATTACTACTATAATGCCCGTCCAAATTAACAAAACTCTAATAACTGATAAAAATATTAATTTAAATGTGTCGATGGTAAGTGTAATAATATTATTTTTTTTTAAATAAAACAAAATAACAAATAATAATTAATTGTGATGGACTAACTGAAAAATATTTCAAATATTTAAAAATAAATTTTTAAACTCCATAATTTTGCAGACAACAGAGAATGAAGGAAGTGCAGGTGGTAGTAGAGGTTCAATTAATTATAGTAATCAGAAAGGTGTTGAAATTATTCAAAATATCGTTGAGCAAGCAAAGAAAAGCATAGGTACAAATAATAATGCAGCCGGTGGTGCGGTCCAATCATTAACAACTGCCCGAAATAGAGAGGCCATTGAAGAGGATAATTTTACAAATATATTTTCAACTGAATCAACTTCTTATAAGACTCAAGAGAATACAGTTGTGGATAAAACAACTACTGTTCGGAATAGAAAAACAATACAAATATCCACTACAACAGAATCACCTTCAACATCTACAGATAAAACACAAGAAAATACAATTTCAGATGTGCCATTAGATATAGAAATTGAACAGAGAGATAAGACTCAATTAGACGATTTAACTACAACGGAACTAGTTAGCACAACTCAAAGGCGAATTGTTAGTACAACAATTGCACCAACCACAACAGCGGCCACGCCTAGATCTACAAAGACTATTACAACCAAAAGACCATCCACTTCACCGGCCAGTCTTAGTACATTACAACGAAATTTATTATTACTGCAAGAATTACTTGGTTACAATGAAAATCAGCAGCTAGAAAGAGGAACAAAGCCATCTATAACAGCAACCACAATACAGATATCATTGCCATCAATAACCACACCTGCAGATGAAACTACAACAAGAACTACTAGTACGACAACACCAGCTCCAACAACTGCTACGACAACCACAACAACACCTGCTCCAACCACTACTACGACAACGACAACCACAACTACTACTCCTAAAACTACGACAACCACAACAACTACAACTACTACAGAACCCCCAACAACAAGACCAATTAGGGTAATTACAACCACTTTAGCACCTATACGCACAACAACGCCGGCTGAAGTTGATGATTTAACATTTATAAATCGATTGGTAAGCGCATAGCTAATTTAACCCTTTCGCACGTGAATTAATTCTACTCATAGGAAAAGATTTTTTAGTGCTTTTGTATCTTAGGAATATAAAAAGTAATTTTGCATAAAAAAAAATTGACTCTAAATTAATTTTCTTGGAGAACATATTGCACACAAGGATTAAGAACTATTTTTGATAGAACTTATTTTTCATATATATTTTTTATTTTTTTGAATTTTTTATTAAAGTAAATTTATTTATTTAATTCATAAAAAAATTGTTCTTTATATACGTGCGAAAGGGTTAAAATCTTTATACACGTAATTTGTCCAAAATCTGTTTAAATTATTTTCTTAAAATTGACGTATCCCATCCCATTTCCAGGATATTTTATAATAATTTTTTTTTCAAAATAGCGTTTATTACTATCACCACAAACTCCCATCACAACAACCCGAAAGCCAACTACTCGAAGGACAACAACCACATCAACTACTACCACAACAACAACGACCACACCACCACCACCCCCGATAATCGAAGAAATCACACCAAACATTGATGATTTGTTGGCAAGTTTTCCGGAAATAACCACCAAAAAGCAGACCACATTTTCCGATGCGGATGATATTGCATTTTTGGCTGGTTTGGTAATATGCGATTTAAAAAACGGTTTTTTATAATTATTTTAACCCACTGAGGCCCAACATAATATTTATTTTCAATTAATTTTGAACTATATATATAGAGTTATTACCGTTTAGCCTGTTTTATAATATTTACATATTTCAAATCAACGGTCGAAAAAAAGTAAAATTATTATATAGTTATCGTTTTGTATTTTTATGAGATCCAATTTAACAGAACAGAAATAGTTTTTAAATTTGTAAATCTAATATGTTGCAAATGGTAGAGCCTTAATGGGTCAAAATGTAAAAAAAATCTTGATTAAAATGATCATACCCAATATAAAATTGTTAAATTTAATTTCCAGCGTCAAATAGCTAAAATTGATGCTAGTAAATTAACGACAACAACACAAAATCCAGATTTTGCCAATCGTATCATTCAACTGGCAGTTAATCGAACTGGTAAAAATTTCAATAGTAACAATGAAGTGGCACAAACGACCCAAATTACACCGAGCAGAATAAATTCCATAGAAAATTCACCAGAAAAATCAAAATCGTTATCGAAGTCCGAATACGATCGAGGACAAAAGGATATTGATTCGATAAATAATGATTTGTTGCTTTTGTCGACTTTGTTAGGGCGACCAATTTCAGCAAATGATTTGCCACAAATAAATCAGCAATTTGGTAGTGGAAAAAATGGAGCTGCTACTAGAGGTAAACCATCGGCTACTTCAGAAAAACCTTTTGTTTTAATTCCATCAACAACGACCACCACCACAACCACGACAACCACTCAAAAGCCGGCTATTGTTCGTGAAGTGGAATTGCTTCAATCCCTATTAAATAATCCTCCAAAAAATAACGCAATCAGCCCAGAAGGTGGAGCAGAGTTTTACGGTAAAACTGATGAGGCCATATTGGCAACTCTTTTGAAACAACAAGGCATCGGACCCACAAATAATAATATACCAATTGATGTAAGGGGTTGCTTTTTTATAAACTTAGCTAAAGATATTTTCTTCCAGCAACTATTACAAAGGGCAACAACCACCAGAAGACCACCGCCACCACCACCACCAAGACCCCCTCCAGCGCCAAGGCGACCCATTTTAGATGGTTTATCATGGCTGTGGAGAACATGGCAAGAAACAGGTACTGGCCCACTACCACCTCCAATTCCACGGCCCACAGTTCCACGCGCTGCGTCATACAGTAGACCAGCATCACCACCACAACAACCACTAAGTTATGACAATGGAATTGATTCAGATTCATTTTCGGTTAGTAGAGGTCAATCTTAGGTTTTCTCTTTGATTTTTATATATTAAGATAAGAAACAAAAAAGTTATTATATGACAATTGTTTTTTTTAATTTTATTTGGTCCTCGAGCTGATGAAGTTATATTGTACAGAAACCAATACAGGATCATAATGTTACTATTTTTTTTTAAATGATTCTCTATAAACAAATATATAATAGCAGCGAATTTTCATTAAAAATATTAAATATTTAACCCTCTAACCCCGACAGGTCCGCCTTAATTGATTTGTCCTATTATATGTATATACTTTAAAATAATTTATAAATTTTCAAATTTTTCCAACTAAAATAGAGACCATTGGATCAAGAACAAACCGTTAGCAGTCCTTTTTCACCTGGAGTTGGTGGTGGTTTATTGTCGGCTGCAATTGGTGTAACCAGAGCCGTTACACAATTTTTAGGTGCAGCTTTACAGGTATATAGTAAACAATATTTTTAAACAATTTTTTTTGCACACTCACATTTTTATCCATTTTAAAAATTACAACATTTTAAGGGTGCCGGCAGAAGTATCCAAACAGCATGGTCTAGTCAACCGATAACAGATAATTCGGCAAATTCCAATTATTACGGTTTAAGTGGTCGTCGTCGTTGAAATAATCTGTAATTAGTCATCATAAATTAAAATCTATAGGGTATACAATTAAAAAAGGATTTATTCAAAAGATAAATATCTTTAAGAATTTGTATGAATTTATTAGGAGTCGCTTTATAGTTTTAGTATAGAGACATTTGTGTAGCTTATATATGAAATATGTGATGGTTGTTTAATATATTATTTAATAGGTTAATTAAATTAAAAAAATTAATTAATTACTTGCATATTATAAAATTAAGTGCTATTATATGTATATGTAATATGTATATTAGGATCGCCATTATTTAAAAAAATGAAGGCATGTCTCGGGGACTGCTGACAGAAGTGAAAACAACTTTGAGGGATAAAATATTATTATTAAAGTAACTCTAAATCGTATTTTTACAACGAATAAACGATTTATGTGTCCAGTACCCATTTGTTGAATATATAGGTACTAATATGATTTCATTTTTGTCTACAAAATATTATTTGTATGCAGCTCTAGCTTCTCTCATTTGATAATTAGATGTTGCTGACGCTAAATCGTAAACCCGGTAAGCAAAGTTTTCACATCAAAAATTGTTTTTTCTAGCTCTTATATGCTTATTATTAGGCTTAATGCGATAGCTAGAATTTGCTTGATAAATTGGCGACCAGTAGGTGATTTGTCATTTGAGGTGATATATGGGATTTGAGCAAATACACGGATGCTTTTCCATTTGAAGTGGTGAGAGGTGTGTATTGTTTTGGGGACGTGCAAATGCCATATACCACCTCAAGTCACAAAAGACCAACTGCGACCATCTTAATGTATAATATAATGCGGTTAATCGAATACGCATCATTATATATTAATTATATGTTTAAAAAAAATTATTTATAAACACTTTCGAGTTTGGTAATAATTGTAATTTTTTTTTTAAATTTATTGATTGTTATTCTATACCTACATTATATTAGAAAATTGCAACGTTGATGATGCAAATATTGCTTTCATTTTATTTTTATTTGACAATATAAGTAACTGATGGAGACTTAATAATATACTATAATAAATGAGGGATAGCACACCCAAAAAATAATTAAAGTTTTACCTATAGGCGGGTTACAATACTGAATTGCTCAATTTATGTTTTAACAAAAAAAAATTGTTTTAAGATATTGAATTGATCCAGACTGAAAATTGTCTTAGATGGTCAGTCAGCATTTTAAATTTTACTATAATTATAATTATATATTAATTTTATGACTGGCCATTTAAGACAAATTTTAGTCTTTGTCAATAATTAAAAAAAAATAAAAAAGATATTGAATAAAATACTATATACATAATTCCTAGTAGAGATGAGATTTTAACAGTTATGACCAATTTGCGTGTCCGTAAGAAGACAACAATAAGAAAATAACTCTAAACTTCGCCACTAATATAATCATATATCATCTCATAAAACTTAAATTTAAATAAAAACTTTTAATTGGAATATAATATAATACTTGACATGACTATATAATATAATTTATAGGAAAATTTGTAAATTTTATTAATTTTATAATTTGTTAAATAATTTCAAATTTTTGTAAATATATAACTTATATAAGTAAGACATATAGGTGCTAAGTCATATAAAAACTATTGTACATTATTATTTAAGTATAGTTTTAATAAGATGAGCGGTTTTATAATTATTTTAAAAGTATTTATTAAAAAAAACAAACAAATTTTAAAATAACGAAGTTTTAATTTTTATAATATTTTTCTTATATTCTGCATTTTCCCTCCAAAACAGAACGAAGAAACATATAATAAAAGTGAAAAGTATGCAGCCATGAAAAAGCGCTACAAAACTCTTTGTACAAGAATGAACGCACTCATCCATTTTGACATTTCAAATTTTTTTCAATATGGCCGTCACTGTTGTTGTTTATATTTTGTAAACGTAAAGAAGTCGCCAAGAGTAGTTTAGATAAAATTATTTAATCGAAAATTAACTAAATAAAATGGCAAACGCTGAATCTTCATCGGTTATATCATTGCCACTGCCACCTGCCCAATATATCAAATTATTTACCGATGAAAATGTCCAGAAGAATAGAGTGCCAAAGCCTCCGCTGCCCATCGAAACGTATTCAATGTTTGGCAACACATTCAACAATGAGGACATGATACGATCGTTGGAAAGTCAAGGAATTCGTCGACTGATTCCACAGCATTTTGACCGTCGTAAGGAGTTGAAGAAGCTAAATCATTCGTTGTTTATTAATTTTCTGGATCTGATCGATTTGTTGGTATTTTTTCCCGATTCTCCAAGACGCACCGAGAAAATCGACGATCTGAGTTTATTGTTTGTTCACATTCATCATTTGCTAAATGAATTTCGGCCGCTTCAAGCCCGTGAAACGCTGCGCGTTTTAATGGAAATGCAAAAGAGGACACGAGTCGAGACGGCTCGTCGATTTCAAAAACATTTGGAGAAGGTACGAGATTTGGTGAAGCAAGCATTTGCCGCTTTGCCCGATGCCATGGATATGGAAAATAAAATGATGATTCCATTGGACAGTCTGATGGACGACAGTATGGATGTGAAACCTAGTGATGGCAGCGGAGAGAGTTGTCATCCCTTGGATAGATTAATGTGTAATATTATCGATAATATGTAAATGAGTTTAATAAATTATTTTCCCAAAATTTTCATTTGAATTTTCTATTATTAAACAACCCTTTATAGAATGCAAAAACCCTCAGTTTATTATTTAATAGATAGTTATTCTCCGTGAAGAATGGTCAAAATTTATATTCCTAATCCTTGAATATTCCGCACCATTAAACTTTTGTCTGAATAACAACAGCCGATGGAACCAGTCCTAACACTTCCAATGGCTTGTCGTAATCTTCGTCTGTGAACACTTTTCTCGGAAATGACGTCATCAAACCAAATGGAATGGAATTTTCTTGTTTCAATTGAACGAACAAGCGGACGGCCGACAATTGTTCCTTCACATCGAACGTTTCGGTTAATGTGGAACCATTTTGTAGACGAATTTGTATTTTCGTGTGAGTATAGTTGGGCAGTTTAGAGCCGGGTGAACTTGACGCAGTTTGTGGTTTTGCAATGGGAGTTAAAGGTGCAGCTGGGGGTGATTGTCCCATGTCACTAAAATAAGAAAATGTTTATCGCAAAGCCCTAGGTTGTGTGTATCGAATACTCACGCTGCCAATCTAGCCTTTCGAGCCGCTTTATCGGCTTCAATTTGAGCCTTAACCCTGTCACGAGCCAGTTTTTCGTCGGCCTTCTCACGCTTTCGTTGTTCGACCACTTTTTGCATTTCCAATTCTTCCATTCGGCGTCTAGCCTCCGACATATCTTTGCCCGATTTGATGCGCAATTTTTCCCTCTCCAATTCGTCTACTTTTTCCCTATTTTCACGCTCCAAACGTTTAGACTTTAGTTTCTCCTCCAGTTTGGCCAATTGTTCCTTTTTCTCTTCCTCAGTCAATGGTTTCTTCTCTTCATTTGATTCAGAGAAGCTACTGTGTCCGGATTTTGCAGCATGAAATTCAATTTCCATTTGTGTTGTAAACAAGCGATTGCATTCGTTACATTTAAATGATTTAGCAATTGCTGACTCATCGACTGCCTCGGATGTGCTAGCACCGGCTGCATCATCTGCTGCTGCCGTTACTGGCGATAGAACTAAAGTTCCGGAATTCGGTTCTGCTACCTGTTCTGTGGGAATACTTTCGTCAGCATGTGCCAAAAGCCATTCCATCGCCTGTTCTACACCTTGTCCATTTGTCACGGCCAGAGCTCTAGAACTATCTCAAAAAACCAAAATTATAACCAAACTTTTTTTTGCAACAAAATAAACAAATTGCGGAGGCTCCGCCAGAACTTACGCTCTTTCGCTGGTAAATCCCATGTCCATTAAGGTTTGTAGATCGGACATTGTGTACGGGCCTAATATTTATAATCTTTGTTACAAATCAAATATTTCTTTGTCTATTTTGCCAATTTAATTTTTTTTACAGTTTTTCGATTGTTTGCCTCTAGTTTTCTGCATTTCCATTTGCACAATTTATTGTTTTTTTTTGCGGTTCGTCATTTATTTGGGGTTACCGTAGGTAAGAACAAAAAAGTTTGCAGCCATTTTACTACACTGCTGCATGACGTGAATTTTTTACTACTTAAAAAAAAACAGAGGGAATAATTTAAAAATAAATTTATTTTCGAAATATTTTGCGTAATATTTTAGATTTTTGATATATATATATATATATATATATATATAAAAGGGAGGTGATAGACAATCTGCATACATTGCGGTAAATGGTGGATTATTGTTGCACGATTCCAGGACCAATTTGCGAGAGATCCATGTTGTTGGTTCCTAAAGCATTCAATTCGGTAACATATGGATCAATTGTACGCTTGAAAGTAATTGGATTCCTTGATGAATTTGTCAATTATATCATTCATCATCATCATCATCGTGTCCTTTACTCCAAAGCGTGGGAGCATAGGGACCATTTTACCCTTTTTTTTCTATCTG
>JANSTW010048557.1:0-12981 GCA_027564275.1 Diadocidia ferruginosa
TAAAATATAGTAGAGAAAGTGTAGATGCAAATTAAAGCAGTAAAACACTATCCTCGCTAGGTAGACTTCACTCTTAAATATTTTTTTAAAAAATTCGTCTTAATATAGCAAAATGTTACTAAAAAATGTCCGTTACTGACGGTGGATTCAGCGTATGATACAATTTCTTTCTGTAGAAAACGTAATCGATACAAGATTACAAGATTATAAAAATCTGAATCCAAATTTTCGTAAAACTTTATCTATATTTATTAAATAAATATTATCATTTCATTATAAAACTATAATTATCATGTAATTCGTCATTGCGTATATTAAATTTTAAAACTAAACGGTCCGAGAGCACTCAGCAAAACTGGGATGCTGCTTTTACTACACCTTATACGTTTAATCTCAGTTGTCTAACTCATATTTTGCAAAAAAGTTTTATGGGTCCACCTTCTCTTCTTTTAAATAGAGACTCCATTAGCAATTGCAGAGTATGGGTCCACTAAAAACATACCCCCACAAAAATTTGTCCAAATCCGTCCACTGGGCACTGATTATTATAAGTCAGATTCTAAGTGCGTAAAAATTATGAGTCTAATGAATTTCATCAAAATCGCAAGACATCCACTAATGATATATATATACCTAGTACAATATGCAAAATATTAGATCCTTCTAATTCTGAAGTGGACGATCCTAATATCATACAAAGAAATATAGGTTCGATGACGAACTAATTCTAAATATTTCATCAAAATCGGAGGGAGTTGAGACATATTTATCAACGGGTGGTAAATATACCTTGTACAATATGCAACATATTAGGATCCCCCAAATTCTGAAATGGACCACCCAAATGTTATACAAAAAATACGGGTTTAATAAATTTTGATGACGAATAAATTCTGAAAATTGCATCGAATTTGCATTTTTCAGCTATATTTTTACAAACAAAAAATGTTTTTTGAAATTTTCTTACTTAAATAAAAACGAAATGTATATATATAATTTTTACAATACATTTTTAACGATAATTCCATATAAAACTAAAACCACCATGTGCGACCTCTAAATGGTGTCCGATTTTTCTGAAACTTTTGTTTAGTATATTCAAAACTATAAGTCGAACATTTTTAGCATATATGCGAGCTAGAAAAATCCAATTTTTTAAGAAAAAAAGGCCATCCTAATGTTATATAGTACTCGTCACTTTTAAGCATTATTCGTCACTCAATACAATGTAGCTATGCAATTATTGTGTAAGCTAATCGCATAGTTTTATTTAATTTATATATGTAACTATTATATCCTCTTGCATATCCACACAAAATGTTAGTAGATCACTTTTTATACGTCATATCGTTAACTTAACAAATTATAATCTTTCCAGTAAATAAATTAGTGTAAATTATAATGATGAAAAAGAGGTGTGTCGATTGATTGTCGATCAAATATATTTCTTTTTTCTCAGCATTATTAGCAAAAAAAATCTAATCATTTACAACTTTTTTATAAAAAGATTATTATCGCATTTACCCTGTACTTAATTGTTTTGTAGTCATAAAATTTGTTAATTAACTGAAACCTATAATATTTATATCTTTATGTGTTAATATAAGTTAATATTTTATTTCTTTTGAATATTACTTATATTGTAGTATCTATAGTAATTATTTTTATTATCATAAGTGTTGTATTAAGTCAAGGCTTCGCGTTTTTTATCATTGTTCAATAATATATTTAAAATTTACTTTTTCATAACAACTCGCAGTATAATAGTAAATCTCTTTTTTCGTTAAATCAATCAATTTTTCTGACTGGCAACATTTTTACAACTAGGTATATAATATGATCATTTAACAGTTTTTTTAAATCCTTTTTTTAATATTATGCAAACCCACAGGTTTGTTTTATTCTATAAAAATGCCTTTTCCACACAAGACTTTGTTAACCCAGACGCATCGCATTGTATAATATGTAATGTTTTATTATTAAATAATATTCATATGCATGTCTGATCTAAACCTTCCTACATATAACATACAATTTTTCTTTTTTTAAACATTTATTTTGTATTACCCACACAATTTGTATTATATATAGTTTTTTTTTTGATAATAAACCAGAATTTTATAGTCAGGTTCCTGAATGCAATGAGTATAACAAAATTGAACTTGAACTGGTTATACAGAGGTGAGGTATCAATATTTCAAATTCTTTAAGTTCAATAGAAGTATAATATAGAAATCATATTTATACATTCGGTATAATCAGAAATTCGATTTTTTTATATAACAATTTTTTTCTCATGTATAATCTATAACCGTAGAATGAAAACAAAATGATAAATAAATAATATATAATTTATAACCTGAAAATGAAAAGTTTTCTGACTAGAAAAGTATTAAAGTAGAGTAGTGTCGGGTCTTTCAATTATATGTTACACATTGTTATGATGTGATACAATATTTCCTTAAAAATATGAAAGAAACAAGATTTTTGTTCAGTAATTTTAAAACGAGGTTCTAGTATATGTTACAGTGGGGAAGGGGATAAAAAATTTTGAAATACGTAATATATACCTATACGGCCTTCTATAGTGCGGTTAAAAGATTTTAGGATGAAGTCCAAAATTGCTACCTCTCGGGATCTCCGTCTAACTACTTGTTACTCGAATATTCGAATACTTGTTTAAAGCCGTTATACGTTATTTATATTTCTGATATGAATGAAGAAGGTAAATATTGATAATAACAATTATTTTTAAAATGAAGATCAAAATTATTTTCCATTTGGTTGAACTATTTTGGACACACTTTTTCCACTCTATTCGCAAAATGTACGTTTTACTTTGACAATGTAATTTGTTTTTAATGTATGAGAATAAAAAAAAATCATTGGGTGTCAAACAAGAACTGTAAGGAAGGTGAACCAAAAATTCGATGTTTTGACCGGTCAAAAATTCTTTGTTTGAGCCGATGTGTAAGAGCTTGAGTTAACATTGTGAGGAATGATTACCGATCATCGCTTCTTTTTCTTAATTTCCCCAATGAAGTCTGTCCAACAATTAATTATGTACCATTTAGAATTAACCATCCTACGTTATTTAGTCGGTATTTTTACCACGTAATCACTAATTTCGACAAATCCGATAATCATTTGCTTGGATTTGCTTCTTTTGCGAACAACATTTGTTGGATTAGGCTAGTCTTGGAACGTCCATGTGGATTTCTGTTTTGTTTCAGGCTTATATAAACAGATCCAAAAAACATCATCTACATATATGTAGATGCTATACACAGCATTTGATGATCTTTGGACGTATTTGGTTATCATTTCCTGGTACAAGGAAATAGGAATAGACTCATGCCTTCTCTTGATAGTTTGTCAGATTATGTGAAATCCGACCGGAACTAATATTTTTTTTCGGCCAAAGGCACATGTAATTTTTTATTAATTAAGGATTCTTTAATTTCGAAGTATGTCTTTTGACAATCTGGCATCATCAGTTTTTGCACAGCATCAATGTTAGTTGGCACTGTATCTAACTTTAGACAAGCTTCACGAAAATAATCCTGGAACAAACACCGACAACAATTAAATGTGTTTTTTTATAGTGCTATAGGGTTGCGCTTTAAAACTTTTATTTATGCCCTAGGCCAGAAATATGAGTAGCTGCCTACGTATATATTTTTTATTGGGTATGATTATCTTAACGATGAGTGGAGTGGTGTCATCTTATTAGATAGGTGTTGCTCTCCTGTACTTTAGCCCACTTTTTTTTAATAAAGTTCTGTACATTTTTATAGCCAAATTTTGATTAACTTGGGGAGGCTACATACGAAGCACCGCACAAAGCGGAGGCTAAGATAATAGCAAATACTGAATTTAGTAAAATATTTACTTTTTTTCGACCGTGAATATTACAAACTTAAATTTTGGAACAGGCTAATCATTCCGTTTTTGTATTCTTTAGATCAATATATAACTCAATTCCTTGGTTGAATTGTACGAATACCTATTTAACACTATCTGGAGGGTGTTATCCAACTCCACTGACGAAGGTTAGCCTAGAAATAGTGCAACTCTTGCTATATATTAGTAAAAAACATCATATTTTTATCATATTACAAAAGTCACTTTCCGTTGACCGATTAGCTTGTTCTTGAATTTCTTACTAAATTTAGTGTTTAATATCTTATTCTATCTCGGGCTACATCATATGCAGACCTAAATATGATCGTCTTTTTTAGTGTTTCTTTTTCATTTAATCGAAATCACACCTGTACCTGAAATGTAAAAAAAAGTCCATGAATTTCCGGATAAACCCCGACTAAATGTTTATCATATAAAATTCGTCATACCAAAAGCAATTCGTTTATTTTTTCTTTATATATGAACATTTTGCATATTATATTATAGAGTTAGGTATATTCCATATAAGATAAACATTGCAAAAATTAATATACAACGCATAATATTTCTAAAATGTACCTAATATCACAGAGAAGACTAACTACCAGAGGCTTCTCGCCATATACAAAAAATAAAACTATTTTCCATGTCGACCTATACGGCGAACATTAGAATGATTATACTAATAGATTAGCAAAACTGTTATACTTAAGTATATACACTAAATTTTTTTAAAGTGATGACGATGATGATAACTCAAGAGGATAATCGCACATTACAACCATCTTCCCATATATGCACTCTAGCTGCGGTCAAATTATTTTTCTGAAGCAATATGAATGTTTTTTGATAACATTCATACTGTTTCCTATAAATTGGCCATATATATTCTAATAGTTCTTACGAATTATTATATTGAATTGACTAAAAGTTGATTTTCCGTCATCATACAACCACATTTTAGAGAGCCGTCGCCCTTACTAAATTGATGTTATAAAAAAACATTCATTTTGCTTCAGAAAAGTAATTTTTATTAAAGAATATTATTATTTCATTATTTTATATAAAGTCTTAAAGTAGTAGGTCCACCTGAAATAAAGAGGATTTTCTTTTGTATGGAGTGAAATGTCTGATTGTAAGTCTTGTCTGTGATAATATGTTTTACTAGTGCAGCAAATAGTTAATATTAATATGCAGAAAATATTTTGTATAGTAGGTTACTATAATATACAATATTTTAGGTACTTAAAATAAATTATATACTTAGGTATATATTTTTTATTTATTGCTCCTATTATATAGTTTATTTTATTATATACACTCGACTTATTCGACCACAGTATATTCGCGCACCATATATACATATAATAATCATCATTCTATTAGCAACGACTCACACCATTTTATTGTATAATAAAGTATTAAAAAAGTACTCTCATATAATAATATATATACGAAATAACAACAAGCCATTCATATATTTATATAGTGGAGTTTAAAAGTATATATTATATCATCGCAACCAACATCATTATTGCAATTTTTTTTATCTTTTCAAATAAAACGCGAAAAAATTCGCGATTCTATGATATGCGATTTCCACTTTACTCTCTCGCGATATAATATTATATAGGTAATTTAAATTAATATATATTAAGACGGTGTTGCAGTAGTATATATGTAGGTAAATACCAAGCTATATAACATTCGTACAAAATATATTAACTTTTTATTCTGAAGTAAATTCTAAGTCAAGGGTCTATTATTATAGAGCAGCATAGCCATGGTGATAATATAAATTCTCTCTTGCATTAGATCACAGATTTTAAAGTGTCTAATTTAAAACATTTCTATATACATTTTAGAATTATATATTATTGTATATATTTACAAAAGAAAAAATTATATACACTTCATTTTATTTGTCGGTATTTCTGCTGTTCAAACTTATATATATATATATTGATGTTGCGATTTTGTGGAACATTTTACGATCGCATTTCTTCATTCGAAAATCAGTCTTTATTTTGGCAGTACTAAAGCCAGTTGTATTTATATATTATTATTATATACCTACAATATTATTATATAAATGCGATATACTAGCGGCGATACATAATATAACGATAAAAAAAATAAAATTAATAAAACATTCGACGTTGTCGTGTACACACTGTGTGTGAGACTATATAGTATTTTATCGTTAAAAAATAAAATATTTATTAGATTTGAGAAGTTTTTTTTCGGTTAATTTTTATTATAATATATTTGTGTTATCTGTTGCTGCTGCTCCTCTGTATATATTTTAATAAAAATTAAGACTTTTTTTTTCTTCTCGTGCATATATACTTATAAATGATTGTTATTTCATTTGAAAAAAAAAAAAATTAAACACTTATCGCAACTTTAATTATAAATAATTTTATCTATTTTGGAATATTGTGCATAAATCAATTATATATAAATCATAAATTGTAATCTGAATGGGGTACAAAAAAAGTTAATAAAAAAAAACTAATTATAAACATTATTATATAAAAGATTTTTTGTGATATAATAGCTTAGTTATATATACTATATAATATTATATAGAAAAAGAGACTTGTTGTTTTTTTCTCGTCGTATATATTAAAATGTTGTGTACAGGAGGTAAAATATATAATATTAGTTGTTACATATAGCATGTATGTTTGAAAGATTAAAAATACTCTTCAAAAAATTCTTACGTGTCAAATGAAGCATCGTCAGTGAAATATTCTTTTAACAAGATTCGTATATATAACTAGATATATTTACTTAATTATGAAATATATTGTGGAAAATTCTTTGTTGACTTTATAATAATCTATATACATTTGTTGATTTTTCTTTTTTAATAAATATTTTACTCGCAACAAAAAGATCTCTATATATTATGTAATCAACAACACCAACTATATTGAAAAATTTATAATCATTCTGAATAAAACTAGTGAGTGCAATATATATATAGAGTTGTTGAACAAAATAAAAATAAATCAAAATGATTAAGTGATATATACAACTACTATAATATATAGATTGTTTATGAACTTGGATAATATATAATATAATACTAAAGAATATTCTGTTATCATCGGTTTAGTTCATATAAATATTGTTCATTATCAGAAGGTCGACCCCGCTCAGTTTCTTTTAATGAATCTTTATTTTTATAAAATAATAATTGTTAATATTTTATTAAAGACTTTTCAAACTAAAGGAGTATAACATATTTATTAAAATTTTAAAAATAAATTTAAAACATGCTCATATATAGTTCAGTTTAAAAGAGAGAAAACCCTATATACGCGATTTTCCATTTATATATACGCATATATACCCTTGTCAAGATTCAATCATATGGTCGCGTGTGTGATTTTTCATTCTTAATATATATTTGAATTAAATATGAAGAATTTTCTTGGCTTCGGTCTTAATGTGCTGCGTTGCGTACACTGCTGCAATTGTACATATAAACAAGAATAAAAATATACCAACAACAACAACAACATCAACCAAAAATACCATGATCTATAATTATATATTAAATTCAACAACTAAAACAAAAATCTATAATTATAATCTATAAAGAACCGCGCGCGTACGAGAGTTGCATTCATAATTATAAAAAAAAAATCAAAGACACTGCTGCAGCAGCACACTATACTTACCAATTATTCTGAAATACGAAATTGTTCTAACCACACGAAAAAAATCGAAAAATTTGTATTTCAAGAATATATTGTAAAGAAGTCACGCAACACAACAAACAACATAATTTTTTTTACAGTGGAATTGAAAATGAAAAGGAAATTTATACATGTGCACAGTTAGAGGCACATCAACAACAACATCAATCGTTATCTAATCAACAGCCAATTTCATCGAAGGCAAAATGTGCAGCACTCGATAATAATAAGAAAATTGTTGTCAATAAAAAGCCATCGATTTTGACAAATCACAATAACAACAACAACATTATTACAATACCAACGATACCACAAAAATCTATGATCAGAAATATTGTGTCAAATCAACTACTGGACAATAAACCGAGATCGGTAACAGCATCAGTTTTCTCACCAATCACGGAAATACAAACCGCATATCCGCTGGTGAAAGCAACCAAACCTCAGTCTGTTACTGCATCGGTTTTCTCACCATTGGCAACGCCGAAAATATACGTACCACCACGTACCGACGACATGAACAAAGGCTTTTTAATGTTTATGGACGGTGGAACGGATCTTTCAAGTAAGTGTTGTTTTTTTTTTAATATTTTAAAGATATATTTGTCATAGTTTAGTTTTAAGAGAGATTTTTTGGCGAATTTAGGAATTTTATTTAAGATTTAGATCACTCCACCTTTGATTTAGTGGTCAATGAAAAAAAAAATGATTAAATGGTCCCCTCCTTTGAGTAAAGGACACGATTATGATAAATTTAGATAGGAAAATATAAATTTTATTTATGTAAAAATAAATTAATTGATTCACATATTGCAGAGCTTTGAAGCTTAGCGCACCCTATATATATGGGGATAGGTAACGAGTTACGAGGCGGATGCATGTGTTAACAATTTAAGGCTCTTTAAAGTATTTTTATCATCTTCATCGTAAGAATGAAATAAAAAATCTTAAAAAATAACAATTTCTGGATATTTTTCAATTTTTCAATTTTTTTTTAATTTTGAAAATTTTTAAATTTATTTAGAAATTTTGATTTTTTTAAAGAATTTTTAATTTTTTTAAGATATTTGATTTTTTGTTGAAATTTTTGAAAATTTATAACATCAACAAACCCTTTTCTAATTGTCTATACATTTTCCAAAATTTCAAGTAAAGAAAACCACTTCAAATCTTCCGCACCCAACCCCAAAAAAACAGAAAAAACAAAAATTGGTTTTTGTAAAAGCCTAATATCTATATATTACCAAAAAATTAAATTAAAATAAATCAGGGTTGCTTTTTCGATGCCAGGGCATTTCGATGCGAGGGCTTTTCGATGCTACGGCTTTCGATGCCAGGGCTTATCAATGCCACGGCATGTTCCGAATCAGATTTTGATCGAATCAAAATATTTTAAATTTTGATTCGATCAATATTTTTCTGATTTTGATTTGATCGGAGATTTAGATTTGATCAAAATTTAATTCGATCAGATTTTGATAATATCAATTTTTGATTCGATCAAAAAATAATTTCTTGATCAAATCAATTTTTGATTGATTTCTGATTTGATTCGATCAAAATTTGATATTATCATATTGTACGCAAGTCTGATCTCTTGGTATCATATTGGCGAACAAATATGTAGAATTCGCCCCTTCTCTATTTCCTCCCAAAACTTTGTAGGATGGTATATCAAAGGTGGAGCGTTTTCACTAGCCATACTTGTTGGTGATCAGTGGGGTGGGTTTTACACTATATGAGGAACCCTACCAGTTGGTATCATATAGGCAGACCAACGGCTTTAAGTGACTTCCGAAATATGGCGTTTTAAAGCATTTGCATAAAAACTAAAAAAAAAAAATCTAAAAACAAACTTTGTTTAGGTAAGACCACCTACCCTCCTTCAAAGTTTGGGGATGATCCACAAAGAGGGAGACATTCTACACTTCAGCCGAATTTTTTACAACAAAAAAAAACTGCACAAGAGCCCTCTTCTCTTTGATCTAATATCTGCTCACTATAGTGTAATATTATCTCTTGACTCATATTCTTGTGGACTTTTCTTCATAATGAAAGAAATATTTAAATATCCCCCATACATAATTATAAATTTACAGTCCTCTTCAGTTTTTTTTATCTATTCTGTTGTCTCTTTATTACTGACCTATTATCTTATGCAATGCAAAATATTTTAGATAATTCATATATCACTGTACGTATTCACGCAGATAAATACTTTGTATTTTGTCTTTATCAATAAATTAAAATCGTTCGCGTATCAATAATAATAGTAATTATTATTATTCTTTATATAGTATACCAGTGGCGTTGTTTGAGAAATTTCTTGGCAGGGGATGAATTTTTTTTTTAGTTCATAAAGGTGTATTTAGCCAATTTGAATACAACTATTTAGTATAATGCAATAGTAACCTTTATCATTGGCGTATTATGGTTTTCGGGTGGCCTTGGCAAATCTATAATTTCGGGCCCCCTGGAATGATGTATGTATTATGGAAAATTGTTAAAAATATTGTATAACACGATATTTTACAGTTTAAGGGGTCACTTCTGAGTTACATACAATATTGTATCTATTCCCTGCCTGGACCTTGAATTTGAATAACTAAAATATGTATTAAAGTTTTAAAAAAATGTTTGTATTTTGGTGGCCTCTTGAGTCGGGTACGCCTTAGGCATTTCCATAAAATCGCCACTAACCTTTAGTGTTCATATTAAAAAGTGATGGAGTTTAAATCTACATCCAGACTTTTATATAAAATAATCAAGTATAACTTATTAGATTAATATCGTTAATTTGCATTTGGTATACTAAATTAAAAATTCATATTTTTACATAAGCTCGGCAAAGAAGTAGAAATGTGTGAAGTTGAAATATCTGGGGGGGGGCAAGAAATTTTTAGGGGGCAACTGAAACTGCCACCAGCCCCCCCCCCAAACGACGCCTCTGTAGTATACTCGCAACATACATTATATATATCACGTGGAAACCGCATAAAATTACACCTCTTTCTATAATTCTTATTAAAAAATAATAAAATAAAATATACAATTAAATAATTGACTTGATCAGCTGTGAGGTGATAAAATAATTAATTGTAATTAAGTGCGATCAATTATAGAGTAGTTTTAATCATATAGTATTATATGAACAAATATAGTTATCAATTATTACGAGAATATAATAAGTATATAGGAAATAATTAATAATATGTGAAACTTTCAAAATAATATAATTAAATTAGAATTATGATTCAATTTAAAAGCACATAATTTTGTTTGCTATTATACAACAGGTGCTAATATACAACAGGTGAAATGAGACTATAGAGGAGCTCGCATGATCTATTTCGCGAAATGGTTTACGGTGCTAGTGCGGGATTCTTCAGCCACTCCGAAGATTATAGGAATTACGTCCGAAACAGTTTTAACAAATTTTTGATAAATTGTTATAGATTAAAATCTCTCCTCAACGAAATCAGCTTCTTAACTAAATCGCCCTGTAATTATATGCAATAAATATATATGGGTCAGCTTGTTTTATAATGATCAAACTATATATGTTTCAAAATACCAACCACAACAATTTGCAATAAATTCTAATTAAAATGATTTACCACAAACTAAATCATTAAAAGTACCAGCAAAATGTTATGAAAACAACAAAAAATAGTCTCGTGATTTTCTATAGAACGACACTTTTTTCCATATAACTTTTATTTTTATATATAATTGTTAATTTATTGAGATTGATTCAACCATCGCATCAGAGTAACATAATATGTCTTTATATGAATATAGAAATTAAAACTTGTTTAAAACTGAAATTAATGAGCGGTGTCTACACTTGTTTATACAAAAATAGAAGAAATCTAGATATTTAATAGATTGCAATAACATTAAAAAAATTTGCCAAGAAGATTTTTCTTCTTTTATAAACTTGTATACAAATAAAAAATAATAAACAATCGGAACTTGTTTGCGAGCATTTTAATGCTTCATAATTTTTATATCTAGTTTTTAATTCTTCTGTAATTATATTTGAACATTTTCAGGATTATTGAAAATATAAATAAACAAACCCATTCAGAATATTATGAATAAAAGGTCAACATAATAAAATAATAATTAGAATTAATCGCAAAATGTTCTATTAAAAACTGTCTATTTTCGGAAATTATATATGACTATAATATAATTTGTAGTTTGTATATACGGAATAATAAAAAAAAAGATTTATACCGTCTAAGACAGTTTATCTATTATAATGAAGAAAAAAGTCACCAGGCATTACGCTACCAAATTCTCGGATTTAACCATCCATACTAGAAACATTGTTTCTAATCAATTTAAAATTTTGAAACAGTCTAATCGGTCAACGAAAAGTCAATAATTTTGTAATATTATAAGCTCTAGCTTTCGCCTGAGCCTGTCGTTCTATAGCTTTCGCCAAAACCTTTCCAAAAAAGTGTCTTTACTCCTATACCGACAACAGTTTGCACTATTTCTAGGCTAACCCGTCATCAGTGAAGATTAGCCATTGGCTTGCCGCCCAGGTTACTGTAGAAGTATGAAGTAATGTGACTTGTAATAAATAATATAAATACAGAAAAGTTGACATAATATTCATTAAAATATAAAACTGGCAAATTTTAATGATCTTTTTAAAAGTATATAAATTCCATAACTATATATAGACAACCACATATTATGTTTATGTACATTGTACAAAATGATTACTGTTTTTATTTACTTTAATCATTAAACAAATGATCATTAAACTTTCTGGCTTAAGTTTGTTGTTACGACTATACCTATATACACTTGTTGTACAATATTTTTGACTTAACGCATACATTACCACATCAGCGAATTTGTCTATATGTGCGGTGAAAATAATAATACTAAGTGTTTATCAAAATACAGCTGTTCAAAATATTTTAGAAAACAAAGTTGATAATTTTTGAGTTGAGTATTCTAATTTTAAATTAAAAATATTATAAATAAATATGTTTTTGTTGCTTAAGCGGTCGTTTTTATGATAGGAATTTGTTGATTTTTACCTTCTTGGTCGAGAGCCTGTAAAAATCAACAAATTCCTATAATAAATAAATTTGTTAATTTGTGCAATACTAAAACTTATTTAATTATTTAGTTCTATATATATTATATAGGTAGAAAATTAGAGATTACAATTCAGTCATATAATACCAGGAAAAATGTGTTTTATATAATATTTCTATATAGAATTAAATTATATATCAGCAGGTTTTTTTTTCGAAAAAGATTATATTTTTGTTTATATAAGTAGGTAATAAACGAGAATATTTTTATGTCATTTTCTATTAATTTCTTGTAAATTTTCTAA
>JANSTW010048568.1:0-23671 GCA_027564275.1 Diadocidia ferruginosa
TTTAACGAATTCTTAGGATTCTAAAATAGTCAGAAAACAGACAAAAAAAATCTGGACTATACATGGGGATTTTTTTTTTAAATCTTAAATCAACAGATTTTGATAGAAAAAATTAACGAATTAAACTGATTTCTATAGCAATCGCAATTTTTTTACATCCCTTAACGATTCCTTAGCGAATTCCTGGGCTTCTAAAATAGTCAGAAAACAGACAAAAAAATTGTGGACTATACATGGGGATTTTTTTCTAAAATCTAAAATCAACAGATTTTGATGGAAAAACGAATTAAACTGATTTCTATAGCAATCGCAGTCTTTTTACATCCTCTTACGATTCCCTAACGAATTCCTGGTATTCCAAAATAGTCAGAAAAGAGACAAAAAAAAATTGTGGACTATACATGGGGATTTTTTTCTAAAATCTAAAATCAACATTTTGATGGAAAAACGAATTAAACTGATTTCTATAGCAATCGCAGTCTTTTTACATCCCCTTACGATTCCCTAACGAATTCCTGGTATTCCAAAATAGTCAGAAAAGAGACAAAAAAGAAATTTTGGACTATACATGGGGATTTTTTTCTAAAATCTAAAATCAACAGATTTTGATGGAAAAAATGAACGAATTAAACTGATTTCTATAGCAATCGACGTCTTTTTACATCTTCTAACGATTCCCTAACGAATTCCTGGGATTCCAAAATAGTCAGAAAACAGACAATAAAAATTGTGGACTATACAAGGGGATTTTTTTCTAAAATCTAAAATCAACAGATTTTGATGGAAATAATGAGCGAAATAAACTGATTTCTATAGCAATCGCAGTCTTTTTACATCCCTTAACGATTCCTTAGCGAATTCCTGGGATTCTAAAATAGTCAGAAAACAGACAAAAAAAATTGTGGACTATACATGGGGATTTTTTTCTAAATCTAAAATCAACAGATTTTGATGGAAAAAATGAACGAATTAAACTGATTTCTATAGCAATCGCAGTCTTTTTTCATCCTCTAACGATTCCTTAGCGAATTCCTGGGATTCTAAAATAGTCAGAAAACAGAAAAAAAATTGTGGATTCTTCTTCTTTCTTTATACATGAGGATTTTTTTCAAAATCTAAAATCGACAGATTTTGATGGAAAAAATGAACGAATTAAACTGATTTCTATAGCAATAGCAGTCTTTTTACATTCCCTAACGATTCCTAAACAAATTCCTGGGATTCCAAAATAGTTAGAAAACAGACAAAAAAAAAAAATTTGGACTAATTTAATTACTCATAATATATTTTTAGGATAAAAACAATTAATTATTATAGTTATTTCGGTACTTATTAAATGATGTCCGATTTTCTGAAACTTTTTTTTATTAATTTTGTCACATAAGTCAATAAACGTTCGAGTCTATAATATTTAGAAAATACAAAATTGTTAAAATAACATTTACCCTAATACATAATATATAACAATTAATTTCTTGTCAGTGACTATATTATGTTAAAAACATAAATTATATAAGAAAGCATAATAATATTTTAAATATGGGACGTTATTTACAGCTAGCAAACAAATGCATATTATAAAAACACTAAACCGGCTATATACATTTATTTTAAATAATGAGCTAATAAAATATAATTACCTTCAAATAAATCATGACTTAAACAGACAAAAAATTGTAAACACGTCAAAATTATTAGTCTTGGAATAGTCATATTATAAATTATTAACGCATTATGTTCTCGTATATATATGAATATTTTATACGAGTTAATTGCTCAGAGCTATGTTGTAGGTTTTTTCATTATTATTATTTTCTATTAATTAATACATAATATAATGTATAGACGTGCGGGAATAGTGTTGTTGGAAATTGACAGCAGGAAATATAGCTACTTATTTATTATATTGTATATTTAATTTCTTTAACCATAAAAGAACTATACGTATAATTTATAATAAATATGAGTAAGTCTGTTTTATAGTTTTTTTTTCGTTTGAAGATTACCCGCAAATAATTTCTATCGTATAGTTACATCAGATATATAATAATAGTAGGATAGATGCGGTATGATTACTATTATTATTATTATTATTATTATTATTATTATATGTAGTTACATATTTTTTTTTCTTATTAATGGCTTTGATAAATTTGATTGAGAATCACTAAATAGATATAGAAGAAACGCTGTATAAATTATCGCTCATAATTTATTCAAGTATTTTTATTTTTATAAAATCTAAATTAGCCCGCAGATCAATATATATGTGAATAGAATTATCAATTATGTATGTAGATATTCGACAGAATAATTTAGTTAAAAAAATAGTATAACTATATATAGTATACCTATATTATGTATACTAAAGCAGGAAGATTTTTCACATATATATACTACCCGACTTCCGGTTTCGAATAGGTCAACTCCTGACGATTTTATAGACAATTATTATACTTACTGTTTTTTTGGAGCACGGATATGCTAAGGTTAAACGACAAAAAACATATTATTTTCGATGAAAACATAATTTTTTTTAAATTATATGAAATTTAAAATTTTCGTAAGTATGTATATTTCCAATTTTCAGTTTTATGATCTATACCACGGAACTCCAGTGTCAATGTTCGGTGTGTATATTATCGTACAATTGTATAGGGTGTGTGCAACTATACTCGTGAGTCGTGGGTATACGTACGTTTAGGTTACCCTGTATATTTTAAAAGAAACATAAATTTTATATACACATTCTCAATTAAGTATATATTATGTAGGTAGGTAGATGGTATTTTTTTTTTAACTTTTATGCTCGCAACAACACAATATTATTATTATTATTATACACATAAAATGAAGCGTTTATAAAAGTAATGCTGTTATTAATTATCGTAATGATTTATGCATTTTGTATGGCACTGCACGCACATAACTTACACATGAATTCGCAAATATACATAATAATACAGCATTAATTTTCTGTTGTTGCTTTACATAGGCTAGATAATATTAATGGCTTTAAATTGCGGCTATAAACAATTTAGGTTCATATATGCCTTCATTTTAATATTTATGTACGATGATAAAGTAGCAAAATTATAATAAGTAATTTAAATAATACATGTAACAGCTAACAACTATGCTAAACTATAATACTATAATAATAATAAAATTAATATGGGGATATGGCTATATAGCTATAGCAGAGACGACGCGTGAAATTATTATATAAAAAGAACAATTTTGTTCCTTATTTTAGGGGAAAATTTATAATATATCTACAATATATACATGACAATTTACCTAGGTTCTATATTTAAAAAAAGTACACATGTACTTTGCTTGTGTCCAGTCTTTTATTTTGAAAGGACATAGCTAAGCATAATTAATACAAAAAAACAACAAATAATATGCGGGATATGGTCACCGTAGCGACGATAGTGAACAGCTTTACATATATAGTATCTTTATCTTCTAGATCCACTTTATAATATTTGTTGTTGCTGTATAAAAAAAGCTCCTCACAAAAGCTTCATTGTTAGTTGTACGTCCATTTATACTAGTGGAGTTACTTTACTACATGATTATTTTTTTTAAGCATGATGTGTCTGCTAATTATTTTTGTCTTTGATAAAGCAATATATTTATATACAGTTAATTATGAAAGTTAAGTCAGAAGAATAAAAATAATCAGGATGACTGCTATATAAAGCGGATTAAAATACATTAAGCGGGCGATACCACAATATACATTCTGAGTCACGCCTCGTGTGAACCACTAAAAAAATCAAATCTTATAACAAAAATCTAAAAATAATTCTATATAAATATTTGACTCTTCGCTACTGATTTATGCAAAAGCCAAGGTATTATAAACCTATCGGGCTGGCACATATAATATTTATTTTATAAAATATAAATCTTTAATTTAATTTATTGCCTTATTTAATTAAATGCAATCAATGAAAATAATTGTAATTAATCGTGGTGTTGTGTCAAATGACATTTGCACGCAAATTGCAATTTTTTTTAACATGTTTTTATGTATATATAAGAAGATAGTGCTATGCCACACTTTTGAGAAAAATGCATTTTAGTTTCTATCTATATTCAATGAATTATATGGAAAATAAATAAGAAGTTCATCAAAAAATTTGATAAATGTTTGTACATTGATGAAATTAGGTGATGCTCTTAATAATATGGATTTTTTTTGAAAGCTTATATGCCGTTTATTTTGAAAATATCGTAAGTCCTTGTTTATAATTAAGTATAATATCATTTTAAATTTGAGTCTATAAAACTGTTAAGTATAGAGCCTCTCAATAATTTTTTTTATTAATATATTACAAATAAAAAAATGTATAAAACCAATTCGAAATAAAAAACAAAATATTGTCGTACCCCATGGAACTTTTCTATATCCGCCAATGTACATATTATTATAGCATAAAATAATTTTACTATAATATTTATTATATTTAAAGAGACAGTATAGTGACCCACCCCACCCAATCCTCCCGAGATATATTATATAGTTATTGCCCACCCATAAAACATTTATAATCAAGTCATATAGCTCTAAAAAAATAAAAACAACATGACACATTTATTATATAATTATTTGTTAGCCATCATATAAAAAATAAGTAAATATTAAAAAAATTGAAATATAATAATATATTGTCCTGTTTGTGCCAACCCAAAATAGTAGTTTTTTTATGATAAATGGAAACAATTGCATGTTTAGTTAAGTTAATTATGGAAAAATATTATATGTATATATAGTGAATATTATACATATATAATTCATATTAAGATGGCCGCCAAACACTTAGGAGGAACATTTTGGAATATATAGGCTTAAAACACTGGACTTGTCACAAAATTACTTAGCTTATAGAAGAATTAACATTTTTAAGAAATAACGTTATATAAAGAAGCTTTGGTTCTCAAGCCGATCAAGTTATTTAGAACAAAAATGCATCGTGTACAACTAATTTTTTAAAAATGATTCTCATTTCTCTGTATAAAAAACGGTTTATTATTGACAAATAAAATTTGAAAAAGTCTATTTCAAAATTTAAACTTAAAAACTTATGGCTATCCTAATATATATATTCCTATAAAAAATGTTATATGTATACATATAACGACTAAATATGAAATATTATGACTCTTAAAATTGAAAAATTGCTATAAAGTGTAGAAAAAATTATGAAAAAGCGTATTATAATATATAAAAATGTCATAAATTCAAAGAGAAATAACGCCCTTTGCGAGTAATAAATAATGTTTCCGCACATATATATAAAAATATTTTATCCGATTTCATGGCACGCCGAATATAGCACCCATAATTCATTTTTATTGCGATCGTCACACAGGAACTTTTAAAATAGATCTCCTCTTCTGTGTATATTCTATATATATACCTAGGTATATAAAATCTATATGTCTATTGTATATATAATATATATGAATATTATATAGACTTTTTTTCTATATAGTTATTTTATAAAAAATATGGAATTTAATCGCTAAAGTAAAATATTGTTAAAAATAATGCAGTAAAGGTTTAAGCAAAAAATGTAAAACTATAGAATAGATGTCTAAACCCTATTAAGAATAAGTACTCCAATTTATTTTCGCATACATTTGGTTAAATAAAAAAATTATAATAATAGGATGCGGAAAATTTTGTTATTACCAAAGACACTAATAACTTTAAAAAGACAAACAATTCCCTTATTAAAATATGTAACATTTTTTTACATACATATCCATAACCTCTGGTATCCCTCAGTATATGTATAGCGGCGACACACTTAGCTTAGCTCCACCCCTCGTATAAACCTAACATTTTTTACTAACACACTCTCGCTTGGGATACTAGCCATGCATACAGGCATATGAGCCTCTGCTGTGGTAATACCGTCATATGTATAAGCACGTATAAGTTGCCTAAGGTAAATATTTTTCGTTTTTAATTTTAATTTTGTCAAAAAATTTCCACAAATACAATAAAATTACTTTTATACAAGACGTGCTTACTTACTTTTAAAAATATTTACCTAATTATAATTTTGTAATAGTTCATTTTGGGTGTTCCATAATTACGAATAAAAAATATTTCCTACTGTATATAGCCAAATTTGTATATAACTTAATACAGGTTTTTAAATCTCTACAAGATCGTTCCCGTGTGTGAGGCACGTATGTCGTATAGTCGCCCTCCACCAAGATCGACCCTGACCAGAATATCTATAAAATTTAGTGTTATTTCTCCCTACAACACTGTAAGAAGCATATCGTATAATATTTATTACTATAGTAAAAAGCCCTTTATATGACGCAGTAAAAAGGACTCTTTAAAAAATGTATATAATAGTGCAAGCTAAATAATAATATAATTTATTCGTTTAAATCGCTTGCCTGGTACGTCGTAGGAATGGCTGTTTTATTATTATAAAATTATTTACGTCGAAACAGAACAAAATTAATATTAGTTATTTATGGCTGTAAACAGGCAATTATGCACGTTAACTTATTGCGTGTAGGTCTGCTCTTATAACTCACGCAATCTTTTTTCAGTTGATTCCGACCGACGATATATCAATTAATATTGTTAAGAGTATACCAGGTGAAAAGTGCTCATAAAAGCATTCAGTTTTGAATGAGATATGTTTTAATATTTATGGTTATGTTGGATATAAAATAAAAATATATAAACAGTCCATATAAGCGAACATGCGAAACATTATTTTATTATTTATGAACTCTTGCATATATTTTTTTTATATAAATAAATTACTTCTTTATACATATAATAGCATAGGTTGTGCATGATTTTTTTCTGTAGGGGGAATAGTCTTTATACCATTTTTTTTATCGTTTCTTGAAAGATGTAAGAGATCTTCTATTTTAATATAAATATATAAAAAATCTAATTATTTTTTTATACTTTTTGTTTATAATTTTCTAATTAATTATTGTTAGAAATACCTAATCTTAAATATTTAATCTTAAAAAATTGCAAATTGACATAATTTTATTCTGGATCTAGGATTTATAATCCTATATATACCTAGTTACTCACAAATTCTCAATTTGCGTTTAAACTTTAATATACATAAGTGTTTTTTAGTTACATTTTAAAAATACCATATGTACTTATTATATATAGTACATAATATATTCTTTACTTTTATTTATAATATCAACTAATGATTTATACTTCACTTCATGTCTTAGAGCAAAAAAAAAAGTTAAAACATTTAAATCTACCTCCGAATATATAAACCATAAACGACACCGCGCAACCACCCATATATATTATTATTATTTATTATTATATATTATAAATTATAATATATATTAAATATAACATTTTCACCAACATTATTATATTCTTGCGAATATAAATAATTCAATCCAATTTTTTATCTTTTAGTGCCGATAAATTACCACCATAATTTAAATTTAAATATAAAAAATATGGTACACCTTATAAAATATATATATTATAGTACCACATGCGAAACCAACGACACTGAGTTATAACTTTCATGGTGAGATTATAATATGTATTCGGATTAAATCTTATATTATATAGATATTATATTAGCCATATATTTTTGTATATATGAAGGGCTGCATGTAAGAATTACATGTGCCGCAAAAAAAATGCAGTTATCATGTTTGAATCAGCATTAAATTAGGTGAAAAAACCGGAAAATTAAGAATCAGCAGATTGTTAAGAAAACAACAACAATTTAAGGTGAACGTATAGACAAAATTATTCACCACGAAAATAACCCCCAGAGCTGATACTATCTTATTTTTTGTATGAACATTTGTCATATCTCGTCTTATATAGTATCGCAAATTTAAACTAAGCTTTTAAAATCTATTTAAAGCTTAAACTCTCGCAATCAAAAATATTAACATAGTAGAGCAGTGCCTAAAAACATTTGATTGATCACTGATCATGTCTACAAAATTCTGTTTTTTAATTTTTTCATATAAACTTTATTTTATTTTTTGCGGAATACGTAGTTATTACAGGCAGCCCTTCATATTAAAATATATTATGTTACTTACTTATGTCACATCGCATACATGTTTTTTTTTATTATATTGTATTTCGAAGCAAATATATTTCAGTGGTGAATATATTGAACATGGTAGGTTTTTTTTTGTGTGTCACCAAAAGACCACAGGAGAACGTCTCAATTCATTACCATATGATCATTTAACATAGTCGAAAATGGCATATCATTCAAAAAGAAGACATTATTATTAAATAAATTGATACTAATTTAGGTTTTTTTTAAATAATTTTTTAATAATTAACTAAAAAGCCAATTATTTATAATATGACAAAGACATTCGCTGCTTCAAGAGTCTCTCCGTATTTTTCTGTTGTTTTCTTGACCATCAGAGCTTATACCCTCTACAATGCGATCTTTGATCGCTCGCCACTGCAGAATTTGTGTTATATACGTAAATTTATTATTATAAGCAAAAAAAGATTCTATCCTTATTCTTTATTCACATGTTTGCTATAATATCAAAAGAGGTTGTCACGCCAGCAGCGGCAACGACAGCTTAAGTCTCCTGTATCTTCGCTATACGTAATCTGTTCAGCAAAAATTATAATTTAGGATTTTTTAACGTTTTATAAATGCTTCTTTCATTTCATATATGCGCGGTTGTCATGTTGCCTGTCACAAAGTCATGTATCACGCATTCTATCTGCGGTGTGTGTGTGTGCAGGATGCGAAAAGACATGATATTAACTTGAAAGTTTTATTTATTTTAGTTATATTTTGATTAAATTATTTTATAAATTATTACAGGAAATATTTAGGAAAAACAAATCCTATTACGCACCGGTCAATGTGGTATTTATCAAAATTAAACTCATTATTGCCTGTAGTATTATATATTTATTCTGTGCTGTAGTTCGTTTCACCATATTATTGCGTTAATATATAACCTTTTAAATTGGATCTGTAGACTTCAATGGGTTAACTAAAAAAAATCATATTTTTTGATATTTGTAAAATATATACATATAAACTTCTATTATATTTAAAAATGATATTCTTCCTTAATTTTTAAGTTAACCCTTTGAGCCATACAGTTCATAGTTTCATACTATATTATATGTATAAACACCATATTGATAATATAATCAGCTCATTTAATATTATTATACATTTTTATACTCAATATAGTATAATACCCAAAGACAAACCGCCCAAAAGCTTTAAAAAGTTTTTTTTTTAATTTTAAAACCGTCAAAGTTTTACCAGCCAAAATATACTTTTAACCCATCCCTTTATTTTAAATTTTTAGAAAGTAAATTTTAGCCATTTTTAGCAAAGACACAAAAAATATGTAGCTTTCGGGTGCTTTAAACGGTTTTAAGCTTTTTTAAAGCTTTTGGGCGTTATGTATTTGGATATATTATATCGTGTCCGGCTTTAACTAAAATTTAAATCAGATAACTTATCTATATATTAATAATATATTTCTTAAAAAAGATCATTGCTTAAAAATATTGTCTTTTAATTTATTACGATTAAAAATTGCAAAATTTTCAATTTTAACCAATTCAACTTGTTGTCTGTAATTGTTTTTAATAAATAAAAAATGTTTACGCCTTTTGAGTGCAGTTAATTTATGAATGCTTCTGTAGTATATATAAAGTTCACATATAAATACCATCAAGCTTAGTGACAGTCCAACGCCTAAAATGTAAAATGACGTTTGTAAGTCAACCAAAGCAAATACCTTAACGTTAGAACCCCTTTTTAATTGCTTTAACCGTTCACTGTAAATAATACATTCCTGAATATCCAGGTACCATTTGTTTAAGAGACCTGTATATAGAAATTCATTACATCTTCTTTTAAGAAATTAATAGTATGCAATTTTGCATCCACCTGATTCAAAAAAATGTTGAATTATATTATTAAAAATAGACAAAAATGGCCACCCTTTCTTAACAATGTACGATAACGCAAAGGTCCGAGGGCATTCTTGGACAGCATGTAGCAATACCAAGCCATCAGCACGTTCATATCGTTTCTAAAAATTAGAAATAAATTCAGTACATGAAAGGACACTTGAGTATTTTATTTCTACTCTACAGCAATAATTATGTTAATATCAGCCCATCTTTCGATTGCACAAATGTCACGGTTAATGGCGGCCATATCAATAACTTTCACACCCGGCGTTTTATTTATTCGTATTTTTGATTTAAGTGACTGCAAAATATGTGAACCATTTTCACCAAACAAATCTACACTTAAGTCTGCAGACACTCCAATTAATAAATTCGAATCATCCAGAGCCTGTAGTGTATCAATGTCCTTATAAAATATCTTTGTGCTAAACGAAGTTGTTAGAGATCCCTAAATATGCAAATCGTTTTAACAAAATATTTTAAATCGTTTTTAACAAACCTGAATGGATCCAACAATAACCACACTAACTAGTAAACACAGAAAGAAAAAAATCCGTTCAATTGCCTTAATTGGCAAGCGATTTGAGGCTCCCCCAAACATAATTATCCACATTTCGATACAAATAAAACTTATTTGGTTAAAATGTTCTTTCGAATTTATTCGTTTATCTCTGCAAATGATACATTTAAATTTAATTTTATTGTAATCAAAATTTTCGAGACCTGTGTGCCCAAATTTTTAGTAAATACCAAATGTAACCACAAAAACAATTCATTACAATTATCACCATCCAAAGATTCAAATTAAAACATTTGAAAACAGCTATCCAGAGGGGAATTTGTAACGATTTTGGAACAATTATGCAAAATTTATCAAAAAATACGGGCAGCATGTATTCAATGTCGTTTGTGCCATAGTCTGTTACAAATCGACCATTAAATGAAGCGTACGCACGACATGTCAGTATATCGCCTAGAGAACCTATAATTGCAAGAAGATCTTATTGAGTTTTGCGTGGTTTTGCTAACAAAAAAACTTGTATGTCACCAATAAAAGTTCCATTCTCCAGTAAATAACCAAAATCATTATCGTTTGGCGATACGATGACAACTTTAAAATTTAATGCTTCAGCAACATTGCCTAAAATTAATCCATCAAAGCCACTGTATCCGTTGGCAATTTTCATTGCCCCAGAATAATATGAGTTTAAAGTTGATAATGGTAAATCATTTTTTGTAATAACCGTAGGATAACGCTTAAACATTGAAATTTTCAAAGGAAAATCATTGAAATTATGAATGTTGTGTAAAATATGATTATCATAATTAAAATCATTAACACTTATCCAGTCAAACTTTCCAAAATCTGTACTTGAAAAATTCACATTATATTTATTCAAATAAAACGGTTTGTACAGTCCAAGTACCTGCGTAAAACCCAATATTTAATAAGAAAAAAATCTTTTCGCAAAATCTAATCAATTTTACCTCTTCTCCAGATCCCGAACATGGAGCAATAATAACTGCATTTAAGATGCCATAAGACTTCCATAGTTTTTCCATTACATCTACCGCTCGATCCTTCCAATCGTCGTCAATTTTTGCAACACATAAAACAAAATATTTTCTAGGATTTGTAAACGGATGTCTGGCCGATCCGGTTAAATAATTTTGAAAAATTTGTACATTCTCAGCAATAACAAGAGCTCCCAGCTCCATTTTATCTTGTTATTCAAGCAAATATTGAAGTGACTTGTTGCTTAAAGTTTGCCGTTTCTGTCGATTTTCAAATCTTGTTCCATTCCACGAATATTGATCACCAAAACTTATATCGGATTCTTCAAATGTGTAATCAACGCTTGTCACCTGAATCGTTCTGTTTGTGTCTGAATCAAAAAAAAATTATTAATCTTAAGTAAAAACTAAGTTACTTCAAAACGAAGAGAACTATATAAAGTTTGACGAGTTTCACGAAAAATCGAAACTAGCTTGAAAATCGCTGTAAAAAAACCATATTTTTTAGATAAGGTTCACAACATAAAAAATATATACACTGCAGTTGTGTTCTTAATATGTAAAATATTAACGCTTATGAATTATGATATAACAAACTATATACTGTGTTTTTGGAAAAAATCTCACTTTCAAAATTATGTTTGATAAATGTTGTGGCTGCATCGTGTCGTTCGGACATTGATTCCAGCAATATTGTAATTACAATATATGGTGTTCGACTGAAATACCATTCGAGAAAATTCCAATAATTATTGTTGTTCACGGAACATCTAACATTTATTTCTATTTCTGCCGAGTTTTCGTATATTAAATAAAATAGAATTAGCGAATGAAGTAAACTTCTCATTTTAAAATAATTAATTTTCAAAAAAATGCGCCTAAATTGGCTGAAATATTTTTGTACAATAATCATGCGGTTATGCAATATGTTTTTAAATTGATATTATAAATTGCATTTAATTTCATTGGAATAAATTATGATTTTTTATTAAATAATAAGAGATCCTTGTAATAATTAAATATACCACACAGTTATTACTGCATAATATAATTGCTCATAAAATTATTTGTATGATTTTGAAATATAATGAAACATGGAAAAAATATATAGTTTTGTGGTGTGGCATATGTTATCTTTACAAACAGACAAATACAAAAACTATTCAATATATTTAATTACTTTATTAGTTTACATTTTTCAAGTACAAATATTATTGCTTATATTTTGATACTAACAATTATTTTATTTACTAAGTCTATTACCTGTAATTAACATTTCAACAAATACAATTTATACATTTCACAATTTCAATTTATTGTTTATTGCCTAAGTTTACAATTAAATTTTTTTTAAAGTTATACCACAGACAAAAATAACCTAGTTATTATATAGAAACGAAAGTGAACAGCCTTATAAACTCTGATAAAAGTTCGCTCACAAAAGCTCACATAAGCTTCAATAATATAGTAGGTCCATTTACAAACTAGATTATTTTTTTATTAGGCGTGGTGATATTTTTTTTGTCAGTGGTTATACTAATTAATATGCGGAATCAATTTTTTAGAATTTTCTATTTCAATTCTAAATTTATTATTTTTTTCTATTTGAATATATTTTTCGCGATTTAATCGCCAAAAGTTTTGTAATTTTTTTCCGGTGCAAATAAAGTTCAGTGCAAAATACCAGCAGACAAATCGACAATCCAACGCCTAAAATGTAAAATGATGTTTGCAAATCGACCAGTGAAAATACCTTTACGTCAGAACCACTTTTTAAATGTTTTAATCGTTCACTGTAAATGATACACTCCTGAATTTCTTCATACCATTTGTTTAGAAGACCTATACAAAAAAAAATAACCACATACATTTTCTAGACTTTTTCGAGATGAATAAAAAACTTAATTTTGAAGACTTTTGTTTAAAAGAATCTAAAAAATTTACCCGATTCAAAGAAATGTTGAATAATATTATTGAAAACTGGCAAAAACGGCCATCCCTTCTTCACAATATACGATATGGCATACGATCTTGGACATTCTCGAACAGCATGCAATAACACTAGGCCATCGGGACGTTCATATCGTTTCTAAAAAATAATAATTTTTGTGTTATTCATGTAAACGACTGCGTTTACAAAAATATCGGTCAACAAATTTAACAATTTTATTTTTCAATATTGACAAAATTACCATTAAAATAAAATAATTAAACATTATTTTTTTTGATTAAAAAAAATACAAACAGCAATAATTATATTTATATCAGCCCATCTTTCAATAGCACAAATATCTCGATTAAATGCAGCACGATCGATAACTTTCACACCAGTCGATTTGATTGTGCGTAATTTTGACTTTAACGAACTTAGGACATGTGACCCATTTTCACCAAATAAATCTACAATCGAGTCTGAGGTTGTGCCAATTATTAAATTTGAATCATCCAGCGCTTGCAGCGTATCAATATCTTTGTAGAATAATCTTGTACTAAATGAAGTTGTTAAGGATCCCTATAAGATTACAGAAATAAAAAAAGCATTTGCGAGAATAGTAAACATCATTACTTGTATCGATCCAACAATAACCACACTGACCAACAGGCACATAAATAGAAAAATTCGCTCAAGCGTCTGAAATGGCAGACGATTTGTTGCTCCACCAAACATAATTATCCACATTTCGATGCAAATTAAATTTAATTTATTGGAATCTTTGAATCTTTTTTCGTGCTGTTTCCTCGTTATTAGCATTTTATTTTCTTTCTTATGAGTCCAAATCTTCAGTAAGTACCAAAAATAACCACAAAAACAATTCATTACAATTATTATGGTCCAAACATTTAAATTGAAACATTTAAAAATAGCTATCCACAATGGAATGCGTAAGGATTTCGGAGCTATTATACAAAATTTATCAAAAAATACGGGCAGCATGTATTCAATATCGTTTGTTCCATATTCAGCAATAAATCTTCCGTTGAACGATGCATAAGCACGTCGTGTCAGGACATCGCCAAGTGAACCTGCGATAACTATAGCAGTAACAACATTTTCTCATATACATTTAAACTAAATTTTTACCAACAAAAGTCCCATTATCTAATGCATAACCGAAATCATTATCCATTGGTGGGATAATATCAGCTTTAAAATTTAATGCCTCAGCAATATTTCCTAAAATTAGACCATCAAATCCGCCATATCCATGAGCACTATCCATTGCTCGAGAATAGTAGGAACTGAGAAAAGAAATTGGTAGATCTTCTTTCATAATTGCTGTTGGATAACGCTTAAACATTGACACTCTCAATGGAAATTGATTTAATGTACTAAGTTTTCGTAAAATATGATCGCCATAATTGAAATCATTAAAATTCGTCCATTCAAATTTTCCGAAGCTCTTACTGGTAGCATTTACAATAGACGCATCTAAATAGAATGGTTCGTAAGAACCGATTACCTATGCAGAAAAATATTTGTTAGACATTATGAATTTAAATTTAAATTTTTAATTACTTCTTCCCCCGTTGCTGAGCATGGTGCAATAATAACTGCATTTATTATGCCATAAGATTTCCACAATTTTTCCATTACAACCGGTGCTCGATCCTTCCAACCCTGGTCAATTTTTGCAACACATAAAATAAAATATTTTCTTGGATTGGTGAACGGTTGTCTGGCGGGTCCAGTAAGATAATTTAAAAATACCGTTACATTCTCCACTATAACAAATGCACCTAGTTCAGGTTCATCTTGACGTTGTGCTAGCAGATTTTTAACAATTTCAGTGTTTATATCATGAACTTGACGTTTCTGACGTTTAACACGATCTTCAAATTTTGCTCCATTCCATGAGTACTGGTCGCCAAAACTTATGTCAGTTTCTTCGTATGTATAATCAACACTTCTTACTTGAATTGTTATATTTGTGTCTAAAATACAATTTTTTATTTAATATTATGAAAGAAAATTTCAGTAGCGACATCTAATCAGTGGCGTATTTGCCTATAGGCAAGTTAGGAAAATGTTTATAGGGCCCCCAACTCAAGAAGGCCCTCAAATCAATAAATTATTTGAATTTTTTAGTAAATTAATTTTTTTTAGATAAATTTAAAGCCCAAATTATAAAATTTCGTGTTGAAAAAACATTTCGCTGCGCGGCAATTTTTACTTGATACATGTATATAATAATGATCTTTAGTTAAATACATAAATCATACCTGGGCGCGAAATTTAGGATTTGCCTATAGGGCCTTCGAAGACCATAATACGACGCCACATTTAATATAACCTCAGTCAACCGATTCTTTATATAAAATGCTGTGGTTGAATGAATTTTAGATGTCGCTTTTGGAATTGTCTTTCAATATTTTACTATTCTTAAAATAAATTCACAATAATTTTTAAATGATATATAAAGAATTAAAATTATCAGATTATAAATTAATTTATCTATGGTTAATTACTTTCAAATATTTGTTTAATAAAAGTCGTTGGAGCATCGTGGCGTTCGACAATCGATTCAACTAATATGGTAACCACAATATAAGGTGTTCGTCCGTAATACCATTCCAAGAAATTCCAATACTTTTTATTTTCTACTGTGCACCGTACTTTAATCTCTAATTCTGGTGAAATTTCACAAAAGTATGCTGGTAAAATGAGTAAAAACATAAGGCTCTTCATCGCGGTTGATACGCGCGTCCAAATTCGTTGGAACTAACCAAAATAATGCTCTTCTCAACACAGTTTTTAATGGTTTTTCTTTAGTAAATCGTAATTTCTGATTATTTATTTTATTGTATCAATAGACAGTGCCAGGTAAATACATACATTTTATATGTACATTGTACACCAATAATTACAAATTAAATATTTAATATAAACAACAAATCTTTTTGCTATTTGCGCAGACAAAATAGACATATTTTTTGTACATTTTATTATTTTATTTATTAACAAAACTTTTTCCTTTGCATAAATAAAATATTATAAATTTTTAATTATTTTTTAGTTATATATTTTTTTTTCTATCAATAAATATAAATCTAAACATACATTAACACATTTTTATTTGATTTTATTGCTTATTGTACATAAAAAAGCTTAAATATTATACTAATTTATTTATATATATACTAAATGTGTTCTCACAATGATTTTTTTTTCAGTTTTTAGATTTCATTTAACAAAATATCTGGTATTCTGAACTGTGCATATAAGCTCGCTCAATTTAAAAATTGTAAATTAACAGAAGTGGTAAGTTAATTGAAAATTGAAAACTGAAAAATGTTTATTGTGAGAGACCAGTAATTATGGATGAACACTGCGTATAGTTGATTGGCAGTTATTTTTTTACTAATAATATTTATAAACGATAATTTCCATTAAAAATATAGCAAAGCATAAGAACCATCCAATGCCTAAAATATAGAATGCAGTTTGTGTGTCAATTAATGATAGCGAGGGTGAACGTCTGGTTAGCGCTTGACTTAATTTATGTGAAATCAAAGCATTTTGAATTTCATCATACCATTTTTTTAAAAGTCCTAAAAAGAAAAAATATGTACAAGGACAATTTTAAAACAATAACGCATGACAAACCTGATTCAAAAAATTTCAATAATATCCTTTTAAATCGGGGCACATATGGACTACCCTTTTTTACAATATAACTCAGGTGATAGTCACGTGGACATTCTCTGACTATGTGTACCATTGGTGAGCCATCGGGACGTTCATATACTGTCTTTTAAAATATTAAATAAGTGCAATAATTAATTATTAAATTGTAATTCTCTAACTTTTATAATGATTTGTGAATCTGAGAATCTTTCCACTGCACACATTGTTCGTTGGAAGGCAGCCACCTCAACTGCTGTTATATTTTTAATGAAGAATTTCGATTTCAGCGATTTCAACAGTGAAGTACCATCATCATTTCCAAATAATAATTTCAAATTTGCATTAGACGCGACAATTGGCAAGCCGCTGGCATCGAGCTCAACTAATGTATCTATGTCTTTTCTGTAGACAATTTTACTAAACGATTTTGTGAGAGATCCCTAAAAGGTTTTTGTAAGTAATTTTTAATTTCAAAGTCTTTTGTAGTAAAACCTGAAATGTTCCCACTATTATTATGTTAAATATTAAACATGTAGCTATGAAAATACGTTCCAACGATCTAATAGGTATTTTTGTTGATGGAGATCCACACATTATTAAGAACATATCGATCAAAATGTAAGAATCATTTTGGTTTTTATCCTTTGCAGATTTCTGATATTTTATTACAATTTTTTTCAAGAAAAACCACAATAGACCAGACAAAAAATCGATTATGAAAATACACAGCCAAACAAATCCACTGTAACATCGGAAAATGGCCATCCAACCGGGAATTGGCAGAGCTGCTGGTGCAATAACACAAAATTGATCGGTAAACACAGGGTATAAAAAATCAATTTCATTTGTTTCATAATCCTCAATGAAACGTCCATTAAATGATGCTTCAGCTTTGCGATAAAGTACGTCACCAATCGATCCAGTAAATGTTCCATTTTCCAATTTTCCACCATAATTGTGACCATGTACAATTTTCAAGTTAAAATTAAGAACTTTTGCCATATTTCCCATTACCAATGCATCAAAGCCTCCATATCCAGCGGCATAGTTAAAGGCCTCAGCATAATAATTGGTCAGGAAAGTGTTGGGCAATTGATTTTTCTTAACCATAGTGGGGTAACGAGAAAAAATTGAAACTGCAAAAGGATATCCTCTTAGATTCGCTCCTTTGCGTAAAATCCAACCATCATCTAAATCATGTTCATCCAAAGGTATCCATCTCATAGCACCCCAATCACCATTCCAATCAGTTGAATCTATTATATCGGGATTTCTATCAAAAGGATCATAATAGCCTATAAGCTAAACAATAAATTTTAAGATTAATTTTTATCGAAACTGAAATAATTTCATCGGACGTTTGGTCAAAGATTCAAGACTTATTTTATAATAAAAAATATGACACTAAAATCGTGCCTATCAAAAATTTCAAAACTGTTTCGGACCTATACGTCCCAAGCTTCGGAGCCACTGAGGAAATCCACTGACAATTAAAGTGAAACAATCATGAGCATTCCATGTATAATTTCAACAAGTTCCTCAGCCAGATCGTAGAAACAGTTTAAATAATTTTGAATAGCGAACCATTCCAGTAACAAATTTTATTAAAAAATTTAAAGTTAAAATTGTTAACCTGTAAATCTTCACAAGGTAAAATAATAATTGCATTAAACACTCTATAATTGCGCCACAATGTTTCCATAATATAAGCTGCTTCGCCACTCCAATCGTCAACGGTACTTTTTTTGGTTAATAAAATTACGAAATTTCCGCTCGATTTATAGAAAGGAAGACGAGGAGTTCCAACCAAATAGTTTCGCAAAACTTTCAAAGAATCTGACAATACGATGGCTGCAAGTGTTGGCTCATCACTACGAATTCGGTGATTGTTTGTTTTCACCGGAAGGCTGAAAATTTGTCTAATCGTTTTACTATTATTAGGGTCATCTGATAGGTTATTATAATTTGAATCAAATCGTTGTCCATTCCAACTATATTGATCGGCAATTGTAGTAATAGGCTCTACGTACTCGTAGTCAACGATATTTATCTTAATTGATGTTTGTGTCACTAAAAAAGAGAATACATTTAGAAGACGAAAATCCTTTTTTATGCTCAAACCTATTGATAACTGTCTAATCAGTTCATTGGTACTTTCAGATGTTTTACTACGATTTGCTGTAATTTCCGTGGCATCAACGTATGTGCTTCGGTTAAAATACCACTTGATCAATTTCCAATGATCAGAGTTTAATAAACAACCTTGATAGTCGCTTTCATTAATTGTGAACTTTATTTCATCCGCCATAGAGATTAATCTTAGGCAATAAACAAATTTAAAAATTATATTAAATGTGGACATGTTAACTTGCTAACCGTTTAAAAATTTATGATTAAAATTTTAGTAAACTTTTATGTGAATGCGTAATAATTTTTTATAAATCTCTTCAAGTTCAGACACACTTTCAAGTGGTCATTATAACATTTTATTCCAATTAATTTAGTCAATTGAGTGTTATAAATTTTAGTTTTCTTTCGGTTATTGTATTATATAAATAGTATTTTTCCAATTATAGTAGTAAAAATAATTATTAAATTGTGATAGTTTGAAAAGCAAAAGCTTTTCAGTATAATTGGTGTTTGAAATTAAAATCACAGGCAACAAATTGTTATTTTTTTATATTGTTATTACAGTATCTATACTACAACTATACAATACTGTCAAATTAAGTAAAAATAATCAAAATATATGTCAACTATTATATTATATAAGTAGTAACTTATATATCCACCGATTATGGGGTTAAATTATTCAACAAGAATTTTAGTACATATAGGATATTTGATATGTTAATATAGAAAAGTAAGTTAACACTTAAAGTTCATATTTTGCTTTTATTAAATTTAATATTAATAATTAAATATATTATATATACATAGCAGACACGAAGCGAGAAAATGTTTTCCCACGGAAGCCCATATAAAATTTTCCGCACTTAGATAAAGTGATCAACAAATGATAAGAATCACCTCATTTTCTTTTAGTAGATTTTCATTTGATTTCGCTTAAAAGCTAATAAAACAATAAAATTTGTTAACCAATCAAGAGTTTGGCATACAATTTAGAAGTTTACGGTTAAATTGCGGAGTTCTTGTTAAATTTTTTGTACAAATTTGGTAAACATTTTCACAGATTTTGTTTATTTCAGTTCAAAAAATTATTAATAAAGTCGTTTTTGTATCAGATGTTAATTATAAATTAATTCTAAATAAATTATATATGTTGTTCAATTCATATTATATTTTGCTTATATTCATTAAGCCTTTTATTTTTTCTTTTGTTATTTAAATTGGAAACAAAAGTGCTAGTGTTGTATTATTTAAAGAAAGGACAGTACATTTGGCGCCCAACGTTTGGCTCGCGCTCCAACCCATAACTTTAAAATTAAGAGTCAAATACTCTACTGACTGAGCTAGCCAGGTTACAGAAGCATGGCATATCTACCATCAATGGAATATTCGTCACTCATTTACACAATACCTATATTTATATAAATCGTTTAATAATATGTTAATACGGTGTCAACTGAATATAATACAGGTGACACAATTACTTCTAATTCATATTTTGTTTAGTTATATTTACGCATAAATTGTTTACTATTATTAGAAAATTATTTCTTTACATTTTTGTGTCTATAAATAAAAAAACAGGATAAAACTAGCGGTTACACGCTGTTACGCTTGACAATTATCAATGAAATCGTAGTAAGTAGTACCAGTAAGAAAATGTTGAAGCGGTTCAGGTGACTCACGTACCGAAAGTAAAGCAATTTCTTTTGCATTCGATCCAAGGTTGTTGTTTTGTAAATTTCGAGCTGTATTAATTAGTAGATTATCAGTACAACCACATGCGGCGAAACTTTTAAATTTTAAATTTAATAATTACCTTAATTTTGTATGTACATTAAATGCATATTTTTAATACATTTTAAGAATTCAACTTCAGTCTTTAAATTTATCAGTATTCAACTTTTTATATTGAGAATCTTATTTAAAAAATATGGAATTTTACAGCGATGTGTAAGTTCTCTTCATTCCTCATGAAACTCATCAGCGATCGGACTCACTTTTTTTAGCCTCCCTTTGAAAAGTTTTTTTTTTCGAAAAGCATATTCATTCTTGTGCACATATACAGCGAAACGAAAACAGGGTACTATTTTCAAATAAATTGCCCAGATATTATATAATATTTTAATGCTAATTATTATGAATGAATAAAATACTTTCTTATTTTTTACATTTTCTTACCAGAACTTTTTTTTTTGGTTTTGATTTTTTCTTCATTATTCGATTATTTATAGCTTCTGGTTTCTATATAAATTGCTGACATAAAATAATAATAAAAATTTGTTTGCACTTTATTTGTATGTCACTTATGTCTCACTATACCTGTCGTCGTTGCGTTATAATATACAATTTTCACATTTAAAATTAATCATTCTGACACTTGTACGAACTCATGCATACCTCGCTATGTACAATATAAATATATTTTAACAAGCCAAGTGTAAATTATCGTAATAGACAGCTTTAGTAATTATTTTAATATAAAAAAACCTTTAACCACAGAGAAAATGTATATACGTAGAGGATCAAATGATGGGTTTGCTTCATATCCGACAACATGAAGTTTGTCCACCAGAACGCAGCAAAAATATTTTCTGTAATAATAAATACATGAACGAAAATGTCAACATGTTTATGAGTTTTAATAAATTTACCCAAAAAGTACTACTAGAAAATGTAAAAAATTATGTATTTTCATCTTGTAATACAACATGATAAATGGAATTTAAACTATCTCGCATACAATAGACAGTAGCAACAAGCTATAGAAGTATAAACATATAGAGTTTGTGTATCCATGTCCTTTAGTCCGATATACGGAAGCATAGATTCTAGAATTCTTTGAGATCACGCCATTCCATCCCCACAGCTTTGGCTTTCTGCAACGATGCTCGACGCTTTTCAAATAAAGCTACCACTGCCATTGCATCAATTTGATATTATTATGTAATATCCATTCAAAATTTTATTGCTATTTATGTCGAACGTATTTTATTGAATGGTTAATAAATTATTTAAAAAAAAATTCAATATCGAAAAACCATACTATATTAATATATTGACAATGGACAATTATATACAAAAACGAGGTATTTATACAGAAAATGTTCGCTTATTTATTGATCATTCAACAAAATCATATTGAATTAGTTTATTTAAATATTTTATTGATTAATTTTTACATGATCAATAACCATAATATAGGTAGTTTGTTTTTGTTTTACTGTTATCTATACTTTTATTGGTCGCGAACATAAATTCATAATATTTTAATAAATAAAAAAATGTATTCAAATTTAATACACACTGAAACGCAGAGTCGTAGGCAGGATTTTTTCTGAGGAGGTTGAAGGTTTTGTGCATATGAAAAATGTCATATGGTAATACAGTTTATATAATATATGTACAAATTTAACTTACTTTAAATTATCAGGAATTGGATTTATTTAGTTTCCGATTTCTGATAATAATTAAAAATAAAAATGAAAATTTTTAAATTTCGTATGCGAAAACATCTTCAATAAAACATAAATTTTTGCTTAAATTTTCATCATAAACAATTTTCGAAAAGGTTATTTATTAAATTTTGGTTGTACATATTGAAATGCATTTTTTTGTATTATGTTGTATTTTATGTTGGTTGGCTGGTTGGTTAGAGCGGTAAGCCAGGATCAAACCTAGAGCTTGGCTTCAATTAGCATAGACTGCCGTTTTGATACCACACATATATATTTAAGTTAGTATTAAACTTTTTACATTGTGAAGCTTATCTCAAAAACATGCGTTGAACATCGCTTGTTTCGTTTCCTCATGCGAAACTCATCAGCGATCGGACAAACTTTGTATACATAGATTATAGTATATTACATGGTATAAAAAACAACAGATTTAGCCTAAAAAAACATATATCGAAAACTCCTCTGGATACGAACGGCCTTGTTCAGAAACACGTATATTTATTTATATGTAAATATGTATTCATTTTATTGTGTTTATAATTTATAGAGAATAAACAATATAAAGAAATTTTATTGAAAGTGTCACGTAATGTGACTTTGGTAGCATATAAATAACAGAAAAAATTATGAAAATAAAAAAAGATTAAACAAAATGACAAAAACCAATAATGTATTATATTGATATATTAAACAAAGCTATTAAATTATATTATATATTCATATATAGATATTATGAAGCTTTTCAAATATTTTTTTAGAAAATGATGAAACTTTTATAAGCTTATACCTATAAAATCTTATTTAATTGTATTTTTGAATTATATGCTTTATCAACAAAACTTTAAAGATTTATATAGCACTAAGCATAATGCCGCGTTTTCATTCTGATTTTACATCCAACATTTTGTTTCTGCACAGAAAACGGAAAGAGGTCAGCTATAAAACTTCACTATGGACGATAGAAAA